>SJYS01006054.1:455320-466227 GCA_006410695.1 Philantomba maxwellii
TGTGTGTGTGCGTGTGGAGAATGCCTGCCTGCAGTGAGGAGCTGAGGACGTGTGTCCGTGTGTGTGTGCGTGTGTGTGCGTGCATGTGTGTGTGTGTGCGTGTGTGAATGCCTGCCTGCAGTGAGGGGCCGGGGACGTGTGCCTGTGTGTGTGTGTGTGCGTGCATGCGTGTGTGTGCGTGTGTGCGTGTGGAGAACGCCTGCCTGCAGTGAGGGGCCGGGGATGTGTGGCTGTGTGTGCACACACGTACACGTGCACACACACGTGCCCGCAGCCTTGCAGGGTCAGGGCCTCTGCGCTCACCCCTGCGGCGTGTGGCTGTCTGAATGGCCGTGCTTCTGGCTCTGCCAGGGAGACGCAGGACACCAACGGGCTGCTGCGGGAGGAGCTGGAGGGGCTGCAGCGCCGGCTGGGGCGGCAGGAGAAGATGCAGGAGACGCTGGTGGACCTCGAGCTGGAGAAGGAGGTGAGCCAGCTGGTCTCTGTGGGGTCCTCCCCTTGCCAAGGGGACCCTGCGTCCCAGCTGACCCGCTGATGGTGGCTGTTGGGCTCACACGGTGGGTCGAATGGTGGCCCCTGCCCTCGGCCCCGTCCTGAGCCCCGAGCTGTGGACAAAGGGGACCTCTGAGGGGGCTGAGCACTGGCCTGCGGCTGGAGGAGCCCCTGGGGCGCCCGCTGGCCCCGGGTGGACCGCTGTGCTCACAGGACCCGGCGGGGGCAGGAGCGCGCAGAGGAGGCCGGAGCTGTGTGGAGCGGCGAGGGCGTGCAATGCTGCTCTTGGTGGCGTTGAAGATGGAGGGGCCGTGGGTCAGGGAACTTGGGGCCTTCCAGTGGCTGGAGCGTCCCGGGGAGCGTGGTCTTCTGAGCTCTGAGTCCAGCCCAGGGAGGTTCTCGCTGGGCTGCTCGCCTGTGGGCTCAGGACAGCAGACGTGTGCCCTCAGCTACTGGGTGCGTGGCGGGTGGGGTCAGCAGCCCTTGGAGCACTTAACCAGCTGCTGAGTGGGAGCGCACAGAGGACTCTCTGGTGCCCGGGACAGACACTGTTCCCCCGCAGAAGGAGCGGGCTCCTGTGCTGAGACTGCTCTCCCTGGCTCTGCTGCTGGGACTCACTGCGGGCATTCTGTGGGACCTTGCGGAGACGGCCACATGCGTGGGTGCCCAGGCACCCGAGTTCTCCTGGGCAGACCAGGGTGAGGCCTCCAGGCCCAGGGTCCTCTGTCCTTCCACACTGGGTACCTGTGGTCACACTCCGTCACCTCCCTTTCTGATTTGCCTGGCATAAGCCGTGGCACCCCCTCTCAGGACTTCCAGTCTGGTCAGCCTACCTCCAGCAGTTCCCACCAGCTGGGGCCTCCTGGGGCCAGAGCACGCGTCCTCTCAGACACTTGCTTATGTGGAAACAGCCCGAAGAAACACTTCTGGAGACAAGTAGTTCTACTCTGGACGTAGGTTCTGTTAAAGTTGTTGAGCTCCTTTGCGGGGAGTCACACTGTCTGGGTTCAGACCCGTCTGCGTGTGCGCGCTGGCTCTGTGGCCCTGGCAGGTCGCCTAACTTCTCTGCCCGCCTGCGTAATGAGGAGGATGTGTTGCCCTGCAGGGCTGTGAGGGTTGAATACCTTCACGTAAAGGGCTTGAACAGTGGGAAGTGTTGACTGAGCGTCAGCTGCAGTCATAGGACTATTAACCAGGCTCGCGCCCGGCACGCGAGGGGGCTCAGGACGTGCTCCAGCGGCTGCGTGAGCGCGTGGAGCAGCGCTGTGCTCGGCCCGGGGGGAGCTCGGCAGAGGCAGGCGGCCTGGAGAGGGGGCGAGACTGCGTGTGACCTGTGGGTCAGCGTGCCGCAGCTGTGAGAATACTGGGCATGAGGCCCCGCGTTCAGGCCGAGTGGCGGCGAGTCCTCCTGTTCTTCCCAGCAGCCATGGCCCCAGCCATGAGGAACTGCTGCTTCTGAACTGTGGTGCTGGAGAAGACTCTTGAGAGTCCCCTGGACTGCAAGGAGATCCAACCAGTCCATCCTAAAGAAAATCAACCTTGAATATTCATTGGAAGGACTGATGCTGAAGCTGAAACTCCAATACTTTGGCCACCTGATGTGAAGAACTGACTTATTGGAAAAGACCCTGATGCTGGGAAAGATTGAAAGCAGGAGGGGAGGGGGATGACAGAGGACAAGATGGATGGCATCACTGACATGATGGACATGAGTTTGAGCAAGCTGCAGGAATTGGTGACGGGAAGCCTGGTGTGGTCCATTCTGTGGGGTTGCAAAGAGTCAGACACGACTGAGTGACTGAACTGATGACCCCCAGCCTGCTCTGTGTGTGTGTTCTGGGGGTGGGATTGGGGCTGAGCGTCCTGAGGAGCACCGGGAAGCCGGGAGGCGGTGGGGCCAGGGTCTGCAGTGCCCGGGGCCTGCTTCCTGGGGTGCAGGCTGCTAGTACAGGCCCGTCTCTGAGGCGCTCTCGGCCCCCCCGCCCACAGTCCTGGCCTGCTGGGAGCCTCCCCGGTTATGGCCGGTGTGAACGACATGCTAGACACTCAGTGTGGCTTCAGCAGTTGAGAAGCAGCCTGGAAGCATGGCGCGTTTTGGAGATGAGGGCAGGCGGTTGTGGAGGACCAGGGCCGTGATGTCGCGGTGACCGTCCGGTTCCTGTGACGCTGTCCTGTCTGGGTCGAGTGTGCGTGGTGGGGAGGGGGTGACATGCTGGCGGGGGACGGCAGGCCCGTGTGTCCCTGGGTGGAGACGCTGGCACAGGGCTCTGAGGGTCTCCCTCCCTGTCTTTTCAGAGGCTCTTGATGAAGCTGCAGAGCTGGGAGAGGCTGGACCAGACCACCGGCTTGAGCATCAGGTAGGCAGAGGGTGCCAGGGCCGCAGCCACCGCCTGCTCCCGGGCGGCACCCTTGGCGGGCGAGCCTGCGTCCCAGGGCCCTCTGGCCGCGGCCTGCCTGCGGCTGCGGAGGCTCAAAGGGATGGAGCTGGGCCGCTTTCCCTGCCGAGGACGCTCTCGAGGGCCAGCAGGTACTGCCCCCGTAGCTTGGGCTTTCCTAAAGGACTGTTTCTGTTTACACTGAGGAGGTAGTTGTTTTGTTGAGGAGAAGTGATTCCTTTTAGGGGGTTATGACGGGTGACATGCGCTGAGTCCTTAGGGGTGGAACAGGGTAGCGGCAACAGCGGGCGATCTGCCATCGGGCCTCTGCAGCAGCCTTAGCGAGTCTGTCGAGCTGACCTCACAGGAGAGCGGGGTCTTCCGCCCCGCTGCCGCCCGGCCTCCTGGGGCCCCCGCCCCTGCTGGGGGCGCTCTGCCGCTGGCCCTCAGCCCCTGGGCCCTTCTCGGCTCATGCAGGCCGACTCTGCCTGGGCGCAGGGCTGGGAGGTTGACGGTTTAGGGTCAGCCCTTGGCTCCCGGGTCCTGCGGTGGGTACGGCGCCTTCTGTGTGTCTGCTCGTGTGAGCTGAAGACGGGCTCTTCTCCGCGCTTCTCCTCTTGCTCTTGGAAACTGCGCCAAGACTGCGGGGGGCTGTCCTGTCCTTACACCCTCTGCCTGCTGCCCCCAGACCTGCAGCTCCCCCGCGCTGTGGGCTCTAGGTGCTTGGCGCCTGAAAATGCCCGTCGTCTGCTCTGCCTCGCGGAGGCTCAGAGGACAGGCCGGCTGCTGTGCCCCCCGGGCCTCCACCTGCAGAGCCGGGCTCCCGCGGGCTGGCCCGGGGGGACCTCTCGCCCGCAGCTTCTCCCGCTCTCCGGGCTCACGAGCTTCCCGCCCGCTCCCAGGGAGGCTCCGTCAGAGGAGGGAGCTCGTGGCCGCTTTCTTGCGCGCTCTCGGGCCTGTGAGGCCAGCTGCTGCGGTGTTTGAGCGCCTGACCCTGTTAAACTGAGTCTGCTCATCTGTCTGAGCCCACTTGTCGTGGGGTCTTAGTTTCCACGTCTATAAATGGAAGCGGTTTCTGGAACGTGGGCTTCTCACCACAGGGTCATGCTCTTGAGAATCTGACAAAACCTGTTATCTCCCCACAGAAGCACAGATTTGCGAGTGGGTGTCTGTAGACATGGGATCCCGCGGGCTGGCGCAGGGACCCACGTCTCCCAGCACGGTCAGCTGGCTCTGTGGACGGTGGCCGCGGGGGCCCAGCATTTGTGCTGGTAGCAGCAGTTTGAGGGCCCGGGCGGCATTTGGGGTCTTTTGGTCAGAGCACGGCCGCAGCGCTGCTCCTCGGGGGCGGCCGCGGCCCCGGGCTCGCTGCTGTCCCGTCTCCTCGGGCGTGAGAGCTGCCACCCCCTCGCCAGCCTGGCTCCCGCCGGCCCTCGCTGCCGTCAGCTCGCCTCGGCAGGACGCGCTTAGCCCCGGAGTCCGAGCTTCCGGTGCTTCAGGCCGCGTGTCCTCCGCGTGGGCTCCGCTCTGGACGGGCTGTGGCTTCTCTCGGGTTCTCAGCGGGCTCTGTGGCCTCGCAGAGGTCAGGACCTGCAGAGGGTCCACCCAGCGTGACATTGGCCACCCGCTTCCTGTTTTGAGATTTGTTAAATCCTGAGGACCCAGAAATAATGACTGGGAGGAGTAGCGTGGGCTGGTGGGCCAACCAATGCAAACCTGTTGGGAAGTCTGTCAAGCCGAGTGTCCCTATCCGCCAGACAAGCTTGTCTACCCTTGGCCTTGTCTGACCCTTGTCTCCAGCACACGGGTCATGTGAGTCGGGGGCCTCAGGACTTGGAGGGTGGGAGGGAATGCCGTGCATGGGGGAGGCGGGGCCTGTGCACTTGGGCGTGCCGGGGTGCTCAGGGCGGGCGCCTCTGGTGTCCGGAGGCCCTTGTCCTGGGGCCTTGGCGTTGGATGGAGGGAGTGAAGGTGGTGAAGGTCTGTGAGGCTCTCAGCGTCTTTCCTCAGGAGTGTGGTCTGGCTGGTGATTTGAAGGTGCTGAACAGGGACACCCTGTGAAGCGTCTGTGATGTACTCAGGGGAGCGTTTAACAAGCTGTGTTTGTGGAAACTGCGAGATGTGGCTGAGAGAACGTAAACTGGGGGCCGGGTGAGGCAGTGCAGACAGACAGCGTCGCCCTCAGTGCTGTGGAGGTGGTTCACGGGCTCAGCGCAGTCCCACTCAGCCCCAGGAGGCTTTTCTGGAGAAATGGACAAACTGATGCTAAACTTTCTGCAGAAATGGAAAGGACCTGGAATGACTGTCAGGCTTTGGAAGAAGAATGTGTCAGCGGGCTTCCAGCGGCTGACTGCAAGCTCCTTGTGAGCAGCGTTAATCAGGAAGGGTGGTTATAGTGTGGAGTAAATCAATGGGGCAGAATAGAATGCTCAGGAATAGTCCAAATACTCAGAGTCAATTGATTTCGGTCAAAGGTGATGAGAGAATTCAGTGGGAGAGAGTCTTTGAACAGATGGTCCTGGCCAACAGGGAGTCTGCACAGACATGGGCACCTCATACTGGCCTCTGAATAGCTCAGCGGGGCACGGACTCAGGGTAAAAAGACACTCCTGGAAGCGTGGGTTTGGTGAGGAGTCTTTAGGACACAAAAAGCAAGACCTACATGGAAAAAAATCGATGTTAGACTTAATCAAAATTAAAACCTTTGCTTTCAGAAAACACTGTGAAGGACAAAAATAAGGCACAACGTAGAGCGTGACAAAATGTTTGCAATGTGTGTGTCTGACTGAGGACTTGTATCCAAAATGCAGAGAAAAACGCTTTCAAATGGGTAAGATAACCAGGTTACAAAAGTGGGTGAAAGGCTTTGGACAGACAACTTTGAGAAGATGTGTGGCGAATAAAGACGTGAAAACCGCTCGATGTTGTCAGCACGGCGCACACGCTCAGGTCCCAGTGAAGCCCGCTCCCCACCTGGGGACGGTACGGCCAGCAGGCGCCGGCCTGGCCCGGGGTCAGCAGCGGACGGGGTGCTGTGTATAGCCTTCACTCTGGGCACACGCTCATTTCTTGAGTTTGTCTAAGGCCAATGGGCAGCTGGGACTAGCCCAGGCTCTTTCAGTTTGTCTGGGTCCTGGGGACTTGGAACGAGTGTTGCCGTGGAAGCCAGGTGTGGGCCACAGAAGGCCAGTTCAGTTCAGTTCAGGTGCTCAGTCGTGTCCGACTCTTTGTGACCCCATGAACTGCAGCACGCCAGGCCGCCCTGTCCATCACCAACTCCCGGAGTTCACCCAAACCCACATCCATTGAATCGGTGATGCCATCCAGCCATCTCATCCTTGTCGTCCCCTTCTCCTCCTGTCCCCAATCCTTCCCAGCATCAGAGTCTTTTCCAATGAGTCAACTCTTCGCATGAGGTGGCCAAAGTACTGGAGTCTCAGCTTCAGCATCATTCCCTCCAAAGAAATCCCAGGGCTGATCTCCTTCAGAATGGACTGGTTGGNGTGATGCCATCCAGCCAACTCATCCTCAGTCGTCCCCTTCTCCTCCTGCCCCCAATCCTTCCCAGCATCAGAGTCTTTTCCAATGAGTCAACTCTTCGCATGAGGTGGCCAAAGTACTGGAGTTTCAGCTTCAGCATCATTCCCTCCAAAGAAATCCCAGGGCTGATCTCCTTCAGAATGGACTGGTTGGATCTCCTTGCAGTCCAAGGGATTCTCAAGAGTCTTCTCCAACACCACAGTTCAAAAGCATCAATTCTTCGGTGCTTAGCTTTCTTCACAGTCCACTTCTCACATCCATACATGACCACTGGAAAAACCATAGCCTTGACTAGATGGACCTTTGTTGGCAAAGTGATGCCTCTGATTTTCAATATGCTATCTAGGTCAGTCATAACTTTTCTTCCAAGGAGTAAGTGTCTTTTAACTTCATGGCTGCAGTCATCATCTGCAGTGATTTTGGAGCCCTCCAAAATAAAGTCTGAAACTGTTTCCACTGTTTCCCCATCTATTTGCCATGAAGTGATGGGACCAGATGCCATTATCTTCGTTTTCCGTATGTTGAGCTTTAAGTCAACTTTTTCACTCTCCACTTTCACTTTCATCAAGAGGCTTTTTAGTTCCTCTTCACTTTCTGCCATAAGGGTGGTGTCATCTGTACCTCTTAAACGGATCTAAAATCTCTTTTTTCCCACCCTACCACCAATGCTTTTAGATCAATTATAGTAATCTGTGATATTTTGAGCATGAATAACTGCTATGCATAAAACTGAAGCAAATTTTATACAGTCACTGCCCTAAGGTCTCCACTGTGTTTAACTTTTTAATTCAGCAAATATTTATTTAATTCCCATTATGTACCACACATTATATTAACTATGGAGGCAACAGTGATGAACAAGAAAGATGTGGTGCTTCCCTGCACAGATAAGGTGCAGGTCCTTCCCTTTCTATAAGGTAAAAGGAATGTTATTCTAAAGATACAAACTGTACAGTGGAATGGAGTATATGTTACAGTTGAAAACTATAACAAATCCTTGAGTACTTGACATCAAATAAAGGAAGTAAAACTTAAAAAAAAATAAAGATAAAAACTTAGATAATCTGAAAGTGGTTGGATTTTGTCTACTTCAGTAGCTTCCCTGACATTAAAAGCCAATTAAAAAAAATTTGTCAAACACCTATTGAAGAAAAATAAACTATATATATTCTCTGTGTGCATGCTAAGTCGCTTCAGTCGCTTCTGACTCTTTGCAACACTATGGACTGCAACCCACCAGTCTCCTCTGTCCATGGGATTCTCCAGGCAAAAATACTGGAGTGAGCTGCCACGCCCTCCTCCAAGGGATCTTCCCTACTCAGGGATCCAACCCATATCTCTTATGTCTCCTGCATTGGCAGGCAGGTTCTTTACCACTAGTGCTACCTGGGAAGCCCTATATTCACATATAAACCAGTTGTTTAAGTAAATAATAAGGATGAAAGCAAAACTATCTTATTTATCAAAAGAGGAAGGTATTCTTTATCCTGTAATAATTTCTGAAGCATGTATTAAAGGCTTTGGGGATATTTTTACCTCATCTCTGAGCATTTCTGAGTATTCTAAATATCAGACTGGGCTTGTATAAATGGAAAATGCTAAACGCTTTTAATTCATTGTAGAAAAAAATCACAATTAAATCTAACGAATTCATTTTTATTTGTGGAGTTATAACATCAACAATATAAATAAAAGGGGAGGGGTGAATAATATTATACAAACCCCATCAGTCATGTCCAACTCTTCACGACCCCATGAACTATACAGTCCATGGAGTTCTCCAGGCCAGAATACGGGAGTGGGTAGCCTTTTCCTTCTCCAGGGGATCTTCCCAACCTAGGAATTGAACCCAGGTCTCCCACATTGCAGGTGGATACTTTATCAACCGAGCTATCAGGGAAGTAAGCCCTCTATTCAAAGTAGAAAGTATCAAAGTACCTTGAAAAATGGCAACTGAGATGTTCTGATATGTAAAGCTGGAGAACAGAAGAACTGGGGGGACCATAACACCTGCTTTTAGCTGGGAGAAGTAGTGCTAATTTTTTGGTGCCTGCAGAACATTCCAGTGACGACGATCATTAGGAAGTTATAGATACAAACCTGGAACTCAAACATAAAATTATAGCTGAACATTTAGATTCAGTACCAATTCCAAAGAAAGGCAATGCAAAAGAATGCTCCAATTACCGCACAATTGCACTCATCTCACATGCTAGTAAAGTAATGCTCAAAATCCTCCAAGCCAGGCTTCAGCAATACGTGAACCGTGAACTCCCTGATGTTCAAGCTGGCTTTAGAAAAGGCAGAGGAACCAGAGATCAAATTGCCAACATCCGCTGGATCATGGAAAAAGCAAGAGAGTTCCAGAAAAACATCTACTTCTGCTTTATTGACTATGCCAAAGCNCATGTTGAAACAAGCAGGGGCTAAGCATCTGAAATGAAGTTATGGTATGCGATACGTAAAATACGATATAATACATGCAAATATCTAACATATACAATGCATACATATTTCATAATGAAATATAATATATAAAAGATATACATAAGATACATGTATTTTATAGTATATATGTATACATACAAACTTACAATGCACCTGTACTTAAGAGAAATTAAGCTTCATTGTTCTAAGTCAATGAGATCTGCAGGTGTTTATTATCACAGCTTAATTTAGCTTATATTATTTAATATACTATTTAAAAATCAATTTCAACTTAACTCTCTAAAGATGATGATAAAATATATTTCAGAAAGCTGTTGAAGTACATAAGTTTGTTCATGACAATTACTTGGAAGAGAGTCTGGCACAGGGTGAGCGCTAAATAAATGTTACTTTCATTATAACTGAACTATACAGAATTCCTGAGATTAATGCTCATTATTTCTCAGTACATGTTTTACAATTACTGCCTGATACACCAGAAACAGTCATTGGTAACAAGAAAGATTCCACTAATAGATTAATTTAGCAAGAGAGTCCTGAACCAGTTATGCGTTATTTCTTGATGATGAGATGTTTTCATCTCATCATCAAGAAATAACGCATAGAGAAAATGGGCATTACTGTGACATTAGTGTGTGCTCAGCCAGGTCAACTCTTTGAGACCCTCTGCACTACAGTTCATGGGGCTCCTCTGTGCATGGGATCTTCCTGACAAGACTACTGGAGTGTGTTGCCACTTCCTCCTTGAGGGGATCTCGAGATTGAAGAGATCGAAGCCAAGTCTCCTGCATCTACTGCATTGCCAGGTGGATTCTTTTACCACGGAGTCATCTGGGAAGTTCCACCATGACTTTGGGAATGAAGAAACCTAAGTTTTAGAACCTTCCACTCTCTGAGCCTCAGTTTCCTCCTCTTTGATTGAGGGGTCTGAACCAGATGGTTTCCAATGCCTTGGCAACTTTCAAGTCCAATGGTGTTCCAGCAGAATACATTTCAACATTACAAATGACACATTCAGAGAATGAAATAGTAGAAGGTGGCCCTAGGGTACACTTGTTTATTCCAGTTCAGCAGTGGTAGAAATTTGAATTCCAGGTGTCCAAGCAAAGTTCTGGAACCCAGAGAGTCTCTGCAGCGTACCCAGGAGATGCCTTTTCTTTCATGGGCTCCCCAGCCTTGCAGGGGATGGCAGGCAAAAAGCCAGGCCTTTGTATTCCAGCTCTGTCCACGTTTTGTGGCCAAGTCTTATGGGAATTCTGACTGACATGTTTGACGAACATATTCTACTCATTTGTGTCCCCCAAAGCACTGGCATGGGGGTACTATTCCAACACCTGCCACAGAGGGACAGATCAAACTAAGAAGGCCTCTGACATCCTCAATTTTCATTGCTATGAGTTCACAGACTCTGAGAGTTCACACAATAGCTGAGCAGCGGGTTTTTAGCCACACTTCAACTCAGAGAAATCTCCCCTAAAGAACCTCAATTTAAAAGACATAAAACACCTTCCGCTGCTAAGTTTGCAATAAAAAATGGCTTACAGTAACAATGCTGGTGGCAATGTAAATCAATAACTTTTTTGGAAAGGAATTTTATAATATCTACCAAGAATAGCAAATAGTTCATTTCATAAGACCAAGTGACTCAATTCCAGGAAATTTACTTTACGGAACTAGTTCCCTAAAAAGGCAGAAGTGGAGAAAATTAAATAGAAAACTAGATTTATCATAGTGCCTTCCATGATAGTGAAAAATTAGAAACAGTTTTAAAGTTCTCAATTGGAAGCTGGTTAAATAAATTGTGACATAACCCCTCAACTGAATTTGATGCAACCAATAGAACTGTAATTCAAAATTTTACATATTCATGGGAAATGTCTATGACATAAAGTTAAAGAAACTCAGATAGACCTTGACTCTGTATGAAGAAGAAACAATTACTACGCTTGAGCTACTAAAGTGGCAAAATAACTAGTAATTTTCCCTTTATTAAATGATTTATGATACATTTACATTATTGAATATTTAGGACATAAATCCTAATAGGCAGAA
>SJYS01006054.1:468370-496358 GCA_006410695.1 Philantomba maxwellii
TGGCGGACTGTCTGGCGCCACATTTGCTGCCCTAGTTGGTCCCAGGGCTGCTGCTTTCAGAGCAGGATTGAGGACTGCCCCCAGGACGGGGCTGCAGGCTGATACGGCTCTCACCCTCGTCCGTCTTTCTGGGCAGAAGCTGGTAAATTCCTATGCAATTTTCTAGAAATGCTCTGTGTACGTATGAGCTTTTATTTCTTCCACTTTTATTTTGATATCATCAACAAACAGCGCCATACAAGTTTAAGGCGTACAGCATAATGGTTGGGCTTATCCATCTCATGGAATGATTACTGTGGTGAGTGAGTTTAGTGGGTGCAGAATTTAAAAATAGGAAAACAATGTTTTCTTTGTCGTATGCGTTCTTCATGTATCCCGTGCCCCCTCCCAAGAGGTGCTCACTCTGCGCCGCCGCCCTGCAGGCTTGCTGTTTTCGGTGGCTTCGGGCAGTGCCCCTGCCCCGCCGCAGCCTGGCCTCCTGCGTTATCAGGGTCCCGTGGTGCTGGTGGCTCTGATTGACTCGGTTTCCCTGCTGATGGCCGTCAGGGTGTTTCCAGTGGGGTTATTTTCCCACCAATAAGCAGTGTTATTTTGGTTGGACGAATTCTTAGCAGTAGCTTTTTACCCTAAAAGATACCTGTGTTTGACCGAATTGCCCTCCAAGAGTGTACCTGACCTTTCTGTCACAGCGTGAGCGCGTTGTCGGTCGCCCGGGGCAGTGTGTATTCAAAGGCTCTAACCGAGATGGAGAGTGCAGTCACTGCGGAGGGGAGGAGGCGTGCAGTGGCCGGGCCTTTAGAAGCATCTCGGCAGCTCCTCCTGTGGGGGATGCTCACCGAACAGGCACGGAACGCCTGTTGAGCCCCCTCTGCCGCCAGACCTCTCACTTCATAGAGGAAACAGCTTGCTTGTGGGCAGGGAGCCGCTGTGCGCCGGCTCCGTCTCCACCGTTTTGTGCCTGAGTCTGGCCCGGTTCCGGTCAGGCTGGAAGGGCACAGAGCCTGCCAGTGTGAGCCCAGGTGCGATGGAGCGGCCAGCACGGAGCTGCTGGCACCAGGGATGCAGGAGGGCGGGCGGGCTTGCTGGCTCTGAAGCCTGGCAGCTGCCGCCCCAAAACTGCTGACCCATCATCTGGAGCGAAGCTGGGAGCTGACAAGTGCTGATCTGGACGCTTCCCAGAAGCATTTGTAGGCTGGCCCGGTGACAAGGCCTGGGTACCGTTCCCCTGATGTGTGAGGCCAATTAGGAGGACGGCACGAGGCGTGCATAATCTCCTCCTAAGAACGGATCCTACTGACCAGCTTGGACACTGTTATTACCCTGGTGACTGTGTTCCTGATTTCTGATTACCTGGGTGCCGGGCTGATCAATACAGGGAGTGCTGTGGGCGCCTGGGGAGGCGGCTGGCTTGTCGGCCGTCTCGGTTGTCTTAATTGGTCTTGGTGTGGCTTTCTTTAGAAGTGGGAGAGAAGGTGGAAGGGGAAGGCTTAGGCCTTTTGGGTGCTTGTGAGCTGGGCCCCTTCGGGTCCTGTAAGCGGATGCCTCCTTAGTCTCGGCCGAGTTCCTATTCATTCTTGGTTCCTTCATTCTCTCACGTGTTCCCAGCTGTTCTCAGGAATCCTGGGTCTGCAGGGGGCGTTGAACCACGCTTGACTGGCCCTCAGGCCTGTGCGTCGGTGAGGTGTTAGCTCCCAGGCCCCTGCAGCCCCAGCTGTGGGCTTCCTCCCCCTGGGGTGCAGGCAGAGGCTGGGGGCTTCGGAACTGATCCCAGAGGCGCACCTGCCTGCGGAGGCCGACAGCAGCTGTTCCCGGGGCTCTGCTCGCTGTGGGAGCCGCGTGCTCAGCCTCTCTCAGCCTTGGAAGGTGTGTCTTCTGTTCTGGTCGTCCTCAGGCTTCAGACTTGTGACCCAGGAGCCTCTGCCTCTAGAGCGTCCGTGCCCAGATGCAAGGCGCGCTTCATGAACGCTTGGTGACGAGTGAGAACGTCGCGACAGCCTTGCTTGGCAGACCTATGGCCTGGGTGGGGCGCCTTTGGTGCTTGGATGCTGCGGCAGAGTCCTGGCGCTGTGCACAGTGTGCCCGGCGGGGACCAGAAGGCCAGAGTGGCAGGGAGCGTCCCGACAGCTTGCATCCTCTCAGCTGCAGCCCTGTGGGGGCCTCCCGCTCCCTGCCGAGGGCTTCACGAGCGAGTTGGCAGCGTCGTGGCCCAGCCTCTGCCTGCTGGACTGGTGCGGCAAGGTGTGGACAGACCCGACAGGCTCGCTCAGCCCCAGCGGGAAAGAAACCGCTTTGTTCCTGGGAGGCCTGGGCTGGCCAGGAAGCTCTGATGGAGACCCAGCTGGGCACGGCCCCGTCTCCCTGGCTCTGGGCTTGGCAGCGCTGCTGGGAGCGTGGTGGAGGAGCGGGCTCCAGAAGCAGCTCTCCCGGGGGGCGTCCCTGTGTGTGCTCCCCAGGCCGAGCCGCAGCCTGTGCTCGGGCGGCAAGCGGCCCTGTGCGTCTCTGCTTCTCGCGTGGCTGTGAAGCACTCTGGGGGCTTTTCTCCCATCTTTGGAGGTGCGGCTCTTCTACTCCTGTGCCTCCTTTTAAATTCACGTGCAGCGACAGCCTAAAGCCCGGCAGTGAAAGGGTTAGACCAGGGCAGGCTGTGCCGGATTCCCAGGCGCTTGCTCTGAGGGACGTGGAGGCAGCTGTGCTGTCCCAGGGGCTCGGGCCTGGCAGAGGCTTGCTGAGAGCCAGTCATGCCCGCGGGCCTCCTGGGGCTGGGGGAGGACCCAGGCCCCTCCCCGGTGGGTGCCAGGGTCCCTGGGCAGAGTGGGGGTGTCCTGAGAGGACAGAACGGGAGGAGGGCCTGGGGGCTGCACGCTCCCTCTGGGGCATCCCCGAGGGTCTGCCCCCTTAGAAAGCCGCCATGGCTTTGCAAGGCCAGTGTCTTGGGGCGGGGCGGGGCGGGGCAGCTTCTGGGACCCTGCGAGGCGGCATGCGCACCTGGGCTTTCCCCCGAGAACCTTGGCTGCCAGCTCCGAGGCTGTGAGGAGAGGCTGTGCAGTTGTCCAGGGCCTCCTGGGGGTCAGCTGCAGGCAGCGCCGTGCCTCGTCGGCCTTTCCCGCGGCCGCTGTTGTTTGTGTCAGAAGCTAGAATTCTCCTCCCGTGCAGCTCCGCCTCACTTCCCTGAGTCCAGGGTCAGTCCGTGCCCAGCCTTCTCCACCTGGAGCCCGGTGCCCCCTTCCCATGGGTGGCTGGCCGCCTGGGGACCTGGCTTGGATTCTCCAAGACCGGCTGGAGGCCAGGGATGGGCTCGAGGAGTGACCTGGCCTTTGTCAGTGGTGAGGGATCCAGTTGGCGGCTCTTGGGCCTCTGGAGCAGGCAGGCTTTGAGGCAGGGCCCTTGCCCCTGCGTTGCACGCAGAGAACGGGTTCCCGCCCGTGGAAGGGGAGGGAGGCGATGGTTTACACCAGGGCGGCTGGGCGGCTGTCGCTGGACCTGCGCTCTGGCTTCCCGCCAGCGCTGCTGCCTCCCCCGCCGCCCTGCAGGCCCCGGGCTCCCTGCCGTCAGGAGCTCTGCTCGCGGTCGGGCTGAGGCCGCGCACCCGGAGCTCTGACACGCCGCCCGGGCGCCCCCCGGTGCCTGTGTGCCAGCCTCGGGAGCAGGCAGGCGCTGGCTGCTGCCTCGGGTGAGCTGTCTGAGGGGACGTGTCCCTTGGCAGAGGGGCGTGTCCTGAGGATGAGGAGGGAGGCCGGGCGACAGGAAGTGTCCGGCGCGGGTGCTGCTGGCGAGTCGGGGCTGGAGGCGGGGGAGCACCCCCTGGAGTTGGAGTCGCTGCCCTGAGTCTCCCGGTGGCGGGACCACAGGGTCCTTCCCTGGCCTGTCTTGGGTGTGCCCGGGGCGGTGGGTGGTGGTTGTCCTGAGTGGGCGGCCCCTCCCTGGGGACCCTCGGCCCGGGCAGGGCTCTGGTCCCGGCTTCTGCCCTGTGTCTCGTGGGGGTTGCTGCTGTGGAGGCTGTGTCTCCAGAGGCCTCGGGAGCTCGCTGTCCCCTTCAGTGGGGAACATCTGCCCTAAGGCGCTTGGGGTCCCTGGGCCTGTCCGGCACACCCTGTGTCGGCCCCCTCCTGGCCCGGGCTGGCCCTTGGGCTGACCGTCTGTCCTCATTCCTCCGTCCCAGGGAGCCGGGGGTGCGGCCGGCATGGGGGGCAGTGGGCAGCCCCCCTGGGTGCAGCTGGCTGTGCTGTGATGGCCCACGCCTATAGCGGGGACGTGGGGGCTCGCTCTTCACGGTGCCATGACCAGGGCATCCGAGAAGAAACGGCTGGGCCTTCCTTCCCTTCTTGGCCCCTGAGACGGTCACCAGGGAGGCAGCCCCAGGCAGGACACTGGGCAGCCCCTTGGCTTGGGGGGCCGCGAGGGAGACCTGGCTCCCCCCCCAGCTCCTGGGGCCGCCGCGGGCCGGCGTCTGAGACTGGCGCGGTGCCTGGGGGCGCTGGGCTCCCGCCCCGGACCGTGCCTGGGCTCCCGCTCTAGGGTGCGGCAGGAGGTGGCCGCCGAGCGCAGGTGGCCGGGCCCGGGCGTCTGTCTCGGTGCCGTCCCTGGCCTGGGGCCGGGGCTGTGGCCCGCGGTTTGTGTCCGCCACTCCAGACTCTCCGTGGGCGTTTCCCCTGCTGAAGGCTGTGTTCTCTAGGCCTCAGCGCTGTGGCGGGTCTTTGGAAGGTGTTTCCGTATCGTGCTCTTGGGGATGCCGAGTGTTTGGGGTGCAGGGTGGCCAGCTCCCGGCCTGGGCCTCGGGTCTGAGAGCAGGCTGTCACTCCAGCAGCGATGGGGCTCGCCTGGAGGGCGGGCTTGGCTGTCAGACGGCTGTGCACCCAGCTGGTGGGGTGGGGGCTCGGGGAGAGAGCAGCAGGGCCGTGCTGCCTGGCACAGCCCCTGGTGCCCCCAGGCTTGGGGAGAGAGGGCACAGATGCGCCTGGCAGGCTTCCTTCCTGCTCTGTCTTCACCCTGACTCGGGAGCAGAAGACACCAGAGAGACTCGGGAGACACCACCCCCTCCTCGCCGGCGCCTGTGGGGAGCTGCGTGGAGCGCACGCCACCCTCCTGCGGGGCGTCTTCCCTCTCCAGCCCGACAAAGAACTCAGGTCGGCTTCCTGAGCGCACAGAGGTGCTCCTGGGTGTGGGCCTGTTGGTAGAGGCTGCGATCGGCAGGTCCGAGTGACGCCTGGGCCCCGTCATCTGCCCAGGCGGCTGCGTGGCTGGCCTGGAGCCCCTGGCAGTGCCTGGGAGGTTCTCCATGACCCTGCGCCTGAGGATGGGAGACTCGGTGTGTGGCTTACGCTGGCGCTGAGGTTGCAGGGGTCCTCACGGGCACCCTCGCTGCTGCGTGCTGACCCCGGCCTCATGGTGGCTGTGACCGTGGGTGCTGGGGCCTCTGCGTGTCCTGGTGCAGCACAGGCCAGCGTGCCCACTGCATGGAGGCTGTTGGGGCGAGGGGGCCTGGGCCAGGGCGCTGCTGAGTCGGGCAGGGCTGGCTTTCAGATGGTCCTCTCTCACGAGGCTTCATCCGAGATGCGTGCAGGGGAGGGACTCCAGTGGAGGAAAGCAGGCTGCTGACAGTTTAGAATTGTTCCCGGACATGCAGAACTAATCTTGAGGCTGGAAAACACCCCACAGAAAACAGGAAGACCCAGCCTGGCGCTTGCCTGACGTTGGCGTTGAGGGTTGTTTGGAGGGGGCTGATGGGACCTGCTAGGGAGGTGGGGCGTCGTGTGTCCCTGGTGGGGCCAGCGTCCTGTCGGGGGACGTTCAGGTTGAGTTCTGAGGGGAAACGTGTGCTGCAGGGTGGGTGAGTGGAAATGGGCTTGGGCCGGAGGGCTGAACGAAACCAGAGAGCAGGACCTGGGCCGGCAGGGTCGCCACTGCCAGGTGGCCCTGGACGAGCCTGGAGGTTTCTCCGATAACGCTTGTTGGAAGTTGCCGTCAACTTCTTGCCGTCACCCTGCTCGGACCTCCCAGCCCCTGCAGCTTGATGAGCAGAGCTTGACCCCTCCCCAGGTCCCTGACCTACGTGTGGCATCCCCGGGGCTGCAGGGAGAGTGCGGCCCGGTCCCCTCTGCCCCGTCAGTGAGGGGAGCCCCCTGCACACACGTGAGAGCCCTGAGCCCACGCGGGTCCTGCGGGGAGCCTTCGGGACCAGGCTGGGCTGAGGGGAGTGCAGGGTGGGCGCCGTGGGGGTCTCTGCTGCAGACTCCCCTTTCCTGCAGGGCTCTGAGGAGCTGGAGCTGAACGAAGGAGACTCCGAAACCGCACCCCCGCTCTGCCCGCTTTGTCCTCAGCGACCTGGGGGCGGGTGTCCAGTGACCCGAGGGGCAAGCAGAGCCCTGGGTGCCCGGTCCCTGGCGGGGCGGTGTCTGGGGGCCAGTGCCTCCCGCTCTCCTCAGGGAGCCGCTGGCAGCTGCTGCCTGAGGCGCTGCGTTTGGTTGAGAACCTGAGGCTTCCTGCGGGGAGGGGAGGGGCCTGAGCCGCGGCTCCCCGCTCCCGGCCCCGAGAGGCAGCGCCCCAAGAGGCAGCGCCCGAGAGGCAGCGGGTGGGCTGGGCTCCCCCTGAGCAGGGCCCGCCGAGCCTCGGAGCTGTCTCCCTTCCTTCCTGACCCGGGGCTGTGGCTGCGGGAGCCGGCTTGCGAGCAGCCTCGGGTCTATGAAAGCTGATACGGGGATGCACCCGGCCTGCTCCGGGAAGTGGCGCGCGCAGCTGGTACCGGCCGGAGACTGGGGCGCGCAGGAGTCGCTCGTCCCAGGCAGTTGCCGCGCGGCTGCGTGGGGTGGCAGGGATGGCATCCCGTGGGGGTTGGGGTCACGCCGTGGAGTTTGGGCATCCTCCTGACGTTGACAGGTGGGCCTCTCTCCTCCCTGCTGTTACCACGAGGGGCCTGGGTTCCCTGGCTGGGCCCTGCCTGGCGGAGGTCTCGGCCGCTGTCTGAGGCACTGCAGGCTCCCGAGCCCCGCGGCGCCAGGAGGGCGCGGGTGTTCCCACTGGGTCAGGGTGTCCCGTAGGGTTTGCTGGGACGTGTACCCCCGAGCAGAGGATTGTGTTAGTCTTGTTGTGGTGGACAGTTGAGGGGGCAGCTTTCCTGCCTGGAGGTCTTGGAACTCATGAAGGTGTCTCCTGGTCGAGGCCAGTTTCTCTCCGTCCGTCCTTCTGGTTTCCGTTCGGGTTGGTGCCCGTCCTCCTGAGCCGCCCGTCGTGTGTTGAGAGAGCGGTGACTTGGGGAGAGGCGCGCACGTGTTCCTTCCTCGCGCTCTAAGTTGCGGACCTGCTGCTTGCTGGACATCGCGGATCTGAGCCACGCTCTGCGGCTTTGTGCTCACGGGACAGAGAGAGGCTTGTAACAGCGACACTGGAGGGGAGCCTCTGGATCCGGCGAGCTGAAGCCGGGTCTGTGTGGAGAATGGAGACGGCAGCATTTTCAGGGAGCACTCCGCCGAGTTGGAGATGAACTTCAGCCCTAGCTTAGCTGCACTTGAGCGATACGCTGGGCAGAAGGCCAGACGTTTCCTCTGGCCTGGAAGTTGGAGGCTGACTAGGGGCCCCGAAGCTTGTCTGTCTGAAGGTAGTCTCCGCTCTGAAGGGGCCTTTAGAGCGGGGCCTCCCCCGTGCTGGCAGCGGCTCATCCGAGGAGAGTTGCTGGGGGCTGTCCATGCCCGTGCACGCGGGTCCTGCTCGCCCGTCCCCCGGCGCCATGGACGAGGCGGCTGCTGCTCCGTCCGCTCGGCAGAGGAGGGGCCGGACGACGGGAGGGCTCGCTGGCCAGGATCGCGCAGGGTCTGTGGTGCCTTTGTGGGGCCGCTTGGCTGGGCCCGGCCTGGCGGAGGAGCTCCGCCCTGCGTGACCTCGGTCCATCTGGCTGGCCACATGGTGCCTGCAGCTGGAGCCGGTGCCTTTGTGAGCCTGCCCGCCTGCTGCTGGCACTCAGACTTCTGCTGGGGAGCTGCCCGCCCGTGTGGCCCAGGCAGCGCTCGGCCCATAGCGGGCAGGACGCCCATGGCTGCTGGCAGCTCTTTCAGACCTGACGGCTCCCAGTGCACTTGGGCTCGGAGGTCCTGCCAGCCTGAGAGCTGGGGTGGGGTGGGGGTGACCGACTTCTGCCTTTGTTGAGGCTGACCCCTCTGGGGTGCGGGGTGAAGGAAGACGGTGGTCGCTCGGGAGGGGAACGGTTAACTTCTGAGGCCGCAGCATAGTCCTGTCTTGCTCAGGAAGATGGCTGAGGTAGAAGGGTGGCCGTTTTTATTACGTGCAAACGTCTCTTCAGTTTTGTGGAACCAGACGGCCCTCCCACAGCAAGGCCGGAAGGCTTCTCCCTCATCTGATCTCTTCAGAGGAGGCTTTGTGGGTCTGTGTGGCGCATTCAGACGGCGTCCCGGCTCCCACTTGCCCTGCCTGCTCTGTGCAGCCAGGCGCCTCCTACGCTGCGCTCGCTCAGGCTGAGCAGGTTGCGAGCTGGGTTTGGAGGGGGCGCCTGTCGTCAGAGCCCGTCTTCTGTCCTCTCTTGCGCGGGCGCCTCATTTTATTGTGCGTTGCTTTACTGCGCGTTGCAGATGTTGCGTTTTTACAGATGGAAGGTTTGTGGAAACGCTGCGTCTAGCACTGTTTATCCAACAGCGTTATGTTTTCATGGAGGCAAGTGCGCTGTGGTTTGACATGGAATGCGCATGTAATAGACCACGCCGTAGTGTGAATGTAACTCACACTCACTGGGAAGCCAGGGAGCTCACGGGGCTTGCTCTTGCAGCATCCACTTCACTGCAGCCGTCTGGAGCGAGAGCCACCGTCTCTCCAGGTCTGCCCGTGGAGGACGAGGCTCTTCCTGCTAGACTTGGCTGGGAAGAGAGTCGCTGGAAGCGGCTGCTGGTGTTTCCCTCAGCTGGGGCACTTTTATTAACTAGAGCTTGGTTGCAGCGCCGGAGATGTCCCCTAGGGGTCACTACCAAGTCATCAGAGCCTGAGCCTTCAAATGCAGCCTTGGAAACAGAGAACGCGCTTTCCCTTGTCTTACCAGTTGGTTGACTGGAGTTTTCGCAGTCACTCAGTCAGTGCCTGTAAGGGTGGATTTGTGGCGGCGGGGGGCACTGTTTCTTCTGTAAAGGGCCAGGTGGTGAACGTGGGAGGCTTTGTGGTCCACGAAGTCTCTGTAGTGAGTGTGTACCCCTGTCTTTGCGACACAGGGTAGGGTGGCCAGCCCTCCCGTTTGGCCCGGGATGTGGGACTCCTTGTGCTTGAACTAGGGTGGTCCAGGACGAAACAGAACTCCCGGTTATCCAGCGGGAAAGCTGCCGCGCAGTGTGTGAGTGAGTGGGTGTGGCCACGTTCTAGGAGAGCTTTATTGTTTAAAAGAGATGGTGGCGGGGTCTGCCTGGAGGCCACAGTGGGCTGAGCCCTGCCCTAAGGTCCAGGCCAGGCCATTTGGTTTAAAGAACCGGCCCAGAGTCCTGCCCGCTGCTTTCCCGGCAGCTTGTTTCCTCGTGGCTTTCTGCTCGTGCAGGGGCGTGGGATAGCCTTCTCTCCTCTTTTCTGGTTTGGGAGAGTCTGGCTGCGGACGTGACGTTGTTTGGGGCGGTTACCGGAAGTGGGCCCGGTGCAGGTTCCGGCGCCTGCATCTCGGGGGCAGCACCTGTCCTGCCGGCCTCTGGCGCTGGGCCCAGGCTCCCACTCAGGGCAGAAGGTGCCTGCAGGACAGGGCTCCTCCAGGACAGAGCTCCGGAGCAGTTCACTCCTGGAGCCTGTGGCGGGGCGTGGGGGGCCTCCTTTCTGTCTTCCCTCTTCCTGGTAGTCGAGTTCCCAGCCGACGCTTGTTGAGCAGTTGGGTGGTGCAGATGCCCAGCTGGAGAGGTCGCCGAGAGCACTCAGCGCGTCCCTGCTCCGGCACTGAGCTCGGTGTTGCCTTGTTTTGGGGGCTGAGGGGGCTTGGCCTTTCCTGGCCCGGGGTGGGGAGGCTCTCCTGTCAGGCTTGGAATAGGCGTCCCTTGTCTCACTCCTTGGTGGCTGGGCGGGTGAGTGTGCTGGGTCAGACCTGGGGTCCAGCTTCGGGAGGGAAAGGACAGACTCAGGGCCCGCAGTGGCATCCAGGGCTCTCCCATCCCCGCCCTCCTAGGCCCCCTGGGCCTGGACCCCGGCCGTGGAGCAGGCTCCAGGCTCCATCTGTCTGTCCGCACAGGACCGAGTTGCTTTTGTTTCCATCAAGAGCATGAACACGGCTCCAAGTACTTCCATTTACTGACAACCCTTGCCAAATTAATTTTATTTAATTATCTCCCAGGGCTAAGCTTGAATACATTTTGTGTTAAATTCACAGTTTTCCTTTTTCTAAACGAAATGGACTTAATATCCTTGTTAAAATCTGATTAAAACTAAAATTGAGTTTTTTGAAGTCTGATTATTCCATGAAATGGAATTTTTAAACCTAATTACGGATGGATTTGCATATACTTCTCAGCACCATTGAAAAGAAAGTTGAAATAAATTTATTAATGACATCCTTTCTGTCGTTTCCTTGGGGCATGACGTGAGTGTCGGAGCAGAGGCAGGTGGGGGGAAAAGCTACCTTTCTTCCCCCCGTTCCTCAGGAGGGATTTGTTTTCAGCTTTATTCCTCAGAGAATCAGTTCCCAATGACTGTGCACTCTGTCTCATTTTCATTCCGCCCTTTGCTAATCTACCAGTTTCATAGTTGATAGCCTTTCTGCGGCTCCTGGATTCAAAGCTCTTATCTTGGAGGAGGAGCGTGGGAGGAGGGGTAATGATTGTAGTCTCAGGGGGTCCCCCTTTAAGCCCCAAATATGGATTTATAATTAATAAGCTGCCTTCATCCTAATTCTGTGTTACAGGGGTGTTATTAATAAAAGTGAGAATGAACTTGCTCTCTGTGGCCACCTGGAAGTGGGTGCGGGGTCTCCAGAGGGCCACTCCTCAACCTTGGAGAGACACCGCCTTCCGGGGGGACCATTTCCTGTGCCACGTCTGGAGCCACACCGCCTCTGTGGACTTTGTAGCGACTTGTGTGGCTGGCAGACCCCCACCCGTCCTGACCTTCAGGTGCTCCGTCCACGAGGGAGACCGTCACTCGTGCCTCCTCGTGGTCTCGCCCTTCCCTCCGTCAGTGGTCCACGCTCCGTGGGCGCCGGGAAGGGGGCCGCGGGAGCGGCCCTGTGGCGGGGCAGGAGGCCTGGGCGCCGGGAAGGGGGCTGCGGGAGCGGCCCTGTGGCGGGCAGGAGGCCTGGGCCCGGGCGACTGGGCTGCTGCTGGGTCAGTCCTGCTCTACCCCAGCTGACCACCACCCTGCAACGACATGAGTCCAGATCTTCAAGAGAAACTGAGAGTGTGGATTTTTAAAAGCACCACCTGGGCCCACGGAGCCGTATTTGGAGATGACGCATGTGCAGCTGGTTAGGGAGCACGGGCGGCCTACGTCTCAGCCACACTGTCTGCCAGCCTCCCGCAGCTCCCATCCTCGCCATGCTCGCCTCTCTGGCCCCGTGTGTGTCCTGGGCCCTCCTGTCCCGAGGCTCTCGCGCTTGCTGGGGCCTCTGGGAACAGTCTTCAGTCTTGTCTCTGTGTCTGAATTACAGTCAAGCCCCGGGGGTTGGAGGGCACGTTTCTCACTGATTCCAGGCTGGACAGGATAGGGAGGGCTGGGGGACGGTCCAGGCTTTTTAAAGAACATTTGTTTGATTTTTTGCTCTGGGTCCTAGTGGGAGAACTTGTCTTGTAGATGCTTTGTGAATGAATCCATTAGGAGCAGAGGCTTGGGGCTGTGCATTCTGTTTTGGGGATGGGCTGGGGGCTGAAGGGTTTCTGTGTGGGGTTGCGGTGGAGCCTGGTAAACACCAGGATCACCTTTGCTGCTCTGTTTTCAACTCGACCCCTTAGAAACGGCCTCAGGTCATCACGGAGAGGGGGGCAGTCTGTGTGGGGGAGACGATCACAGGCTGTCTCTGGTGAAGCCGCTTCCTTGGCTGAGCTCCTCATCTGCAGGATGGAGCCGATTCTGCCCACCTCCCGGGGTCTTGGAGGAGATGGGAGGTGATGGAGACGCGGTAGTGACCTGTTGCCGTGCGGCAGACTCTGCCCCGAGACCTTGGTGTCTCAGGTCTCTGTGGGTCATGAATCTGTAGGACTCTGGATCTCTCACGAGGCCACACGCACCTCAAGGCTCCAGTGCAAGGCTCCGCTCCTCTCTTGCTGGGGTCCAGCCCTGGTGGATCCAGGGAATTCGAAGCGGGGACAGAGTCGGCGAGGAGAGATTTATTTATTTAGAAATATAAAGAGATTAGGAAAGAATAGTGTAGGAAAATTAGTGGAGAAAAGAGGCTGAATAACTTGGTTTACTTGGAGAACCAATAAAACTCCAAGACATGGACTTTGCACAGTTTACATAGGCCACCTGCGCTTGCTTGAATAGCGGAGGGTGCCCTGCCTTGGGCTCCCTCTCGCGTGGGTCTTAGAAGCCAGGGCAAATAAGTAGACACGGTGAGCCTCCAAGCTCCAGATGGGAATTCAGCCAGAAAAGGGAGAAAAGAACAACATGGGGGAGCCAAGCATCGGTGCCAGACCCACAGCTTTATTCTCAAAAGTGGCTTCTATACCCCAAGTTGTACACAAAGAAATAATGGAATATGCAGAGTTATGCAGGGGCAGCAGTCCTGACCCTCACTGAGACAAGGCTTTCTTTTTGCATGCCTTCCCGTATACAAAAGGTCTCAGGTGGTTCACATCATCTTCTGGCCAGGGGGCCTGTTAACATTTTTATGGCTCTTTTCCTAGATAAATGTCTATCAACCAGAAAACTCCTTTTCCCTTGAAGTGTTTTTTCTTAATCTGCATCACCCTCAAAGTACTAAATAAAGTTACATTCCTGTAGAACAAAGGTGCAGTGGGTTATAACAAAGAAAGTTCTTAACTCAAAGATCTAATGTTGCTAATGCCAGGTCTACTACCTGTTTTTTCTACATACCAACTATATCAACAAATAAAAGATTTGAAAACTTGGCAGCAAGTATTGGCTCAACAGTGGAACCCGTAATCAGTCCTATTCTAATGATTTTGACTCCTCGGAAGCCCCTACATTCCTAGGATGTTTTCAGCTTCCTGTGCCTCTCACGGGAGGCCACAGGCGCAGCTGTAAGAGTCCGGCAGGCAGGCCAGAAAGCCATCAGAGGGGTTTTTGGACGGAAACACTTTATTATGCCCAGGAGACTTATTATCTAAAAGCTCTAAATTAACTTTTTCCAGAAGAAGGTCGGCGGGGGGACCGCCCCCGTCAGTGTCAGAAGAGTAGGTGGAAAGCACAACACGGTAAGGCAGGCGGACTCTGGTTTTGGGGGCGGATGCTCGAGCAGATCCAGCGAGGCTCCCTTAAGGCCCCTCAGCCTCGTGACCCTTGCCGCGGGCGGGGCTCCTCCTGCTGGCTCCCTCACTCGCTCGCTCGTGGGCGGGGCTCGGGGCCTGGTGGCTGTCGGCTGAGGCCTGTCCGCTCCCGCGGGGGTCCTCTGCGGCAGGTCCCTCGGCAGGACCGTGTGGCCGCTGGCCTGGCCTTATGGGGCGGAGCGGGCAGCCGTGCGTCGTGCCCTGGGCACAGAGGAGCTGCCCTGCTTTAGCCACGCTCACGTCACCAGAAGCGAGTCCGTCAGCCCAGTCCACGCTGGGGGCGAGGGCTGCAGAGGATGCATTCCAGGAGGCGGGGACCTGGGGAGCCACTCCAGAGGCTGCCTTCCACCGCGTGTTTACAGGGAGGACCGAGCTGGAAAGGGGTTATACTAACGGTTAAAAAGAGCAATTTTAGTTGTGATGGCACAGAAAAATTCGTGTCTTTATAGAAAGCAATTTTACAAACGTTTTAACCTAAAATTCTGAATGAAAGTGTTTAATGTGTGCACTCTGAAGCTTCGGTTCAGTTGCTCAGTCGCGTCCGACTCTTTGCGACCCCATGAATCGCAGCACGCCAGGCCTCCCTGTCCATCACCAACTCCTGGAGCTCACCCAAACTCATGTCCATCGAGTCAGTGATGCCATCCAGCCATCTCATCCTCTGTCGTCCCCTTCTCCTCTTGCCCCCAATCCCTCCCAGCATCAGAGTCTTTTCCAATGAGTCAACTCTTCGCATGAGGTGGCCAGAGTACTGGAGTTTCAGCTTTAGCATCATTCCTTCCAGAGAAATCCCAGGGCTGATCTCCTTCAGAATGGACTGGTTGGATCTCCTTGCAGTCCAAGGGACTCTCAAGAGTCTTCTCCAACACCACAGTTCAAAAGCATCAGTTCTTCGGCGCTCAGCCTTCTTCACAGTCCAACTCTCACATCCATACATGACCACAGGAAAAACCATAGCCTTGACTAGATGGANGGAGCCGGCTTGCGAGCAGCCTCGGGTCTATGAAAGCTGATACGGGGATGCACCCGGCCTGCTCCGGGAAGTGGCGCGCGCAGCTGGTACCGGCCGGAGACTGGGGCGCGCAGGAGTCGCTCGTCCCAGGCAGTTGCCGCGCGGCTGCGTGGGGTGGCAGGGATGGCATCCCGTGGGGGTTGGGGTCACGCCGTGGAGTTTGGGCATCCTCCTGACGTTGACAGGTGGGCCTCTCTCCTCCCTGCTGTTACCACGAGGGGCCTGGGTTCCCTGGCTGGGCCCTGCCTGGCGGAGGTCTCGGCCGCTGTCTGAGGCACTGCAGGCTCCCGAGCCCCGCGGCGCCAGGAGGGCGCGGGTGTTCCCACTGGGTCAGGGTGTCCCGTAGGGTTTGCTGGGACGTGTACCCCCGAGCAGAGGATTGTGTTAGTCTTGTTGTGGTGGACAGTTGAGGGGGCAGCTTTCCTGCCTGGAGGTCTTGGAACTCATGAAGGTGTCTCCTGGTCGAGGCCAGTTTCTCTCCGTCCGTCCTTCTGGTTTCCGTTCGGGTTGGTGCCCGTCCTCCTGAGCCGCCCGTCGTGTGTTGAGAGAGCGGTGACTTGGGGAGAGGCGCGCACGTGTTCCTTCCTCGCGCTCTAAGTTGCGGACCTGCTGCTTGCTGGACATCGCGGATCTGAGCCACGCTCTGCGGCTTTGTGCTCACGGGACAGAGAGAGGCTTGTAACAGCGACACTGGAGGGGAGCCTCTGGATCCGGCGAGCTGAAGCCGGGTCTGTGTGGAGAATGGAGACGGCAGCATTTTCAGGGAGCACTCCGCCGAGTTGGAGATGAACTTCAGCCCTAGCTTAGCTGCACTTGAGCGATACGCTGGGCAGAAGGCCAGACGTTTCCTCTGGCCTGGAAGTTGGAGGCTGACTAGGGGCCCCGAAGCTTGTCTGTCTGAAGGTAGTCTCCGCTCTGAAGGGGCCTTTAGAGCGGGGCCTCCCCCGTGCTGGCAGCGGCTCATCCGAGGAGAGTTGCTGGGGGCTGTCCATGCCCGTGCACGCGGGTCCTGCTCGCCCGTCCCCCGGCGCCATGGACGAGGCGGCTGCTGCTCCGTCCGCTCGGCAGAGGAGGGGCCGGACGACGGGAGGGCTCGCTGGCCAGGATCGCGCAGGGTCTGTGGTGCCTTTGTGGGGCCGCTTGGCTGGGCCCGGCCTGGCGGAGGAGCTCCGCCCTGCGTGACCTCGGTCCATCTGGCTGGCCACATGGTGCCTGCAGCTGGAGCCGGTGCCTTTGTGAGCCTGCCCGCCTGCTGCTGGCACTCAGACTTCTGCTGGGGAGCTGCCCGCCCGTGTGGCCCAGGCAGCGCTCGGCCCATAGCGGGCAGGACGCCCATGGCTGCTGGCAGCTCTTTCAGACCTGACGGCTCCCAGTGCACTTGGGCTCGGAGGTCCTGCCAGCCTGAGAGCTGGGGTGGGGTGGGGGTGACCGACTTCTGCCTTTGTTGAGGCTGACCCCTCTGGGGTGCGGGGTGAAGGAAGACGGTGGTCGCTCGGGAGGGGAACGGTTAACTTCTGAGGCCGCAGCATAGTCCTGTCTTGCTCAGGAAGATGGCTGAGGTAGAAGGGTGGCCGTTTTTATTACGTGCAAACGTCTCTTCAGTTTTGTGGAACCAGACGGCCCTCCCACAGCAAGGCCGGAAGGCTTCTCCCTCATCTGATCTCTTCAGAGGAGGCTTTGTGGGTCTGTGTGGCGCATTCAGACGGCGTCCCGGCTCCCACTTGCCCTGCCTGCTCTGTGCAGCCAGGCGCCTCCTACGCTGCGCTCGCTCAGGCTGAGCAGGTTGCGAGCTGGGTTTGGAGGGGGCGCCTGTCGTCAGAGCCCGTCTTCTGTCCTCTCTTGCGCGGGCGCCTCATTTTATTGTGCGTTGCTTTACTGCGCGTTGCAGATGTTGCGTTTTTACAGATGGAAGGTTTGTGGAAACGCTGCGTCTAGCACTGTTTATCCAACAGCGTTATGTTTTCATGGAGGCAAGTGCGCTGTGGTTTGACATGGAATGCGCATGTAATAGACCACGCCGTAGTGTGAATGTAACTCACACTCACTGGGAAGCCAGGGAGCTCACGGGGCTTGCTCTTGCAGCATCCACTTCACTGCAGCCGTCTGGAGCGAGAGCCACCGTCTCTCCAGGTCTGCCCGTGGAGGACGAGGCTCTTCCTGCTAGACTTGGCTGGGAAGAGAGTCGCTGGAAGCGGCTGCTGGTGTTTCCCTCAGCTGGGGCACTTTTATTAACTAGAGCTTGGTTGCAGCGCCGGAGATGTCCCCTAGGGGTCACTACCAAGTCATCAGAGCCTGAGCCTTCAAATGCAGCCTTGGAAACAGAGAACGCGCTTTCCCTTGTCTTACCAGTTGGTTGACTGGAGTTTTCGCAGTCACTCAGTCAGTGCCTGTAAGGGTGGATTTGTGGCGGCGGGGGGCACTGTTTCTTCTGTAAAGGGCCAGGTGGTGAACGTGGGAGGCTTTGTGGTCCACGAAGTCTCTGTAGTGAGTGTGTACCCCTGTCTTTGCGACACAGGGTAGGGTGGCCAGCCCTCCCGTTTGGCCCGGGATGTGGGACTCCTTGTGCTTGAACTAGGGTGGTCCAGGACGAAACAGAACTCCCGGTTATCCAGCGGGAAAGCTGCCGCGCAGTGTGTGAGTGAGTGGGTGTGGCCACGTTCTAGGAGAGCTTTATTGTTTAAAAGAGATGGTGGCGGGGTCTGCCTGGAGGCCACAGTGGGCTGAGCCCTGCCCTAAGGTCCAGGCCAGGCCATTTGGTTTAAAGAACCGGCCCAGAGTCCTGCCCGCTGCTTTCCCGGCAGCTTGTTTCCTCGTGGCTTTCTGCTCGTGCAGGGGCGTGGGATAGCCTTCTCTCCTCTTTTCTGGTTTGGGAGAGTCTGGCTGCGGACGTGACGTTGTTTGGGGCGGTTACCGGAAGTGGGCCCGGTGCAGGTTCCGGCGCCTGCATCTCGGGGGCAGCACCTGTCCTGCCGGCCTCTGGCGCTGGGCCCAGGCTCCCACTCAGGGCAGAAGGTGCCTGCAGGACAGGGCTCCTCCAGGACAGAGCTCCGGAGCAGTTCACTCCTGGAGCCTGTGGCGGGGCGTGGGGGGCCTCCTTTCTGTCTTCCCTCTTCCTGGTAGTCGAGTTCCCAGCCGACGCTTGTTGAGCAGTTGGGTGGTGCAGATGCCCAGCTGGAGAGGTCGCCGAGAGCACTCAGCGCGTCCCTGCTCCGGCACTGAGCTCGGTGTTGCCTTGTTTTGGGGGCTGAGGGGGCTTGGCCTTTCCTGGCCCGGGGTGGGGAGGCTCTCCTGTCAGGCTTGGAATAGGCGTCCCTTGTCTCACTCCTTGGTGGCTGGGCGGGTGAGTGTGCTGGGTCAGACCTGGGGTCCAGCTTCGGGAGGGAAAGGACAGACTCAGGGCCCGCAGTGGCATCCAGGGCTCTCCCATCCCCGCCCTCCTAGGCCCCCTGGGCCTGGACCCCGGCCGTGGAGCAGGCTCCAGGCTCCATCTGTCTGTCCGCACAGGACCGAGTTGCTTTTGTTTCCATCAAGAGCATGAACACGGCTCCAAGTACTTCCATTTACTGACAACCCTTGCCAAATTAATTTTATTTAATTATCTCCCAGGGCTAAGCTTGAATACATTTTGTGTTAAATTCACAGTTTTCCTTTTTCTAAACGAAATGGACTTAATATCCTTGTTAAAATCTGATTAAAACTAAAATTGAGTTTTTTGAAGTCTGATTATTCCATGAAATGGAATTTTTAAACCTAATTACGGATGGATTTGCATATACTTCTCAGCACCATTGAAAAGAAAGTTGAAATAAATTTATTAATGACATCCTTTCTGTCGTTTCCTTGGGGCATGACGTGAGTGTCGGAGCAGAGGCAGGTGGGGGGAAAAGCTACCTTTCTTCCCCCCGTTCCTCAGGAGGGATTTGTTTTCAGCTTTATTCCTCAGAGAATCAGTTCCCAATGACTGTGCACTCTGTCTCATTTTCATTCCGCCCTTTGCTAATCTACCAGTTTCATAGTTGATAGCCTTTCTGCGGCTCCTGGATTCAAAGCTCTTATCTTGGAGGAGGAGCGTGGGAGGAGGGGTAATGATTGTAGTCTCAGGGGGTCCCCCTTTAAGCCCCAAATATGGATTTATAATTAATAAGCTGCCTTCATCCTAATTCTGTGTTACAGGGGTGTTATTAATAAAAGTGAGAATGAACTTGCTCTCTGTGGCCACCTGGAAGTGGGTGCGGGGTCTCCAGAGGGCCACTCCTCAACCTTGGAGAGACACCGCCTTCCGGGGGGACCATTTCCTGTGCCACGTCTGGAGCCACACCGCCTCTGTGGACTTTGTAGCGACTTGTGTGGCTGGCAGACCCCCACCCGTCCTGACCTTCAGGTGCTCCGTCCACGAGGGAGACCGTCACTCGTGCCTCCTCGTGGTCTCGCCCTTCCCTCCGTCAGTGGTCCACGCTCCGTGGGCGCCGGGAAGGGGGCCGCGGGAGCGGCCCTGTGGCGGGGCAGGAGGCCTGGGCGCCGGGAAGGGGGCTGCGGGAGCGGCCCTGTGGCGGGCAGGAGGCCTGGGCCCGGGCGACTGGGCTGCTGCTGGGTCAGTCCTGCTCTACCCCAGCTGACCACCACCCTGCAACGACATGAGTCCAGATCTTCAAGAGAAACTGAGAGTGTGGATTTTTAAAAGCACCACCTGGGCCCACGGAGCCGTATTTGGAGATGACGCATGTGCAGCTGGTTAGGGAGCACGGGCGGCCTACGTCTCAGCCACACTGTCTGCCAGCCTCCCGCAGCTCCCATCCTCGCCATGCTCGCCTCTCTGGCCCCGTGTGTGTCCTGGGCCCTCCTGTCCCGAGGCTCTCGCGCTTGCTGGGGCCTCTGGGAACAGTCTTCAGTCTTGTCTCTGTGTCTGAATTACAGTCAAGCCCCGGGGGTTGGAGGGCACGTTTCTCACTGATTCCAGGCTGGACAGGATAGGGAGGGCTGGGGGACGGTCCAGGCTTTTTAAAGAACATTTGTTTGATTTTTTGCTCTGGGTCCTAGTGGGAGAACTTGTCTTGTAGATGCTTTGTGAATGAATCCATTAGGAGCAGAGGCTTGGGGCTGTGCATTCTGTTTTGGGGATGGGCTGGGGGCTGAAGGGTTTCTGTGTGGGGTTGCGGTGGAGCCTGGTAAACACCAGGATCACCTTTGCTGCTCTGTTTTCAACTCGACCCCTTAGAAACGGCCTCAGGTCATCACGGAGAGGGGGGCAGTCTGTGTGGGGGAGACGATCACAGGCTGTCTCTGGTGAAGCCGCTTCCTTGGCTGAGCTCCTCATCTGCAGGATGGAGCCGATTCTGCCCACCTCCCGGGGTCTTGGAGGAGATGGGAGGTGATGGAGACGCGGTAGTGACCTGTTGCCGTGCGGCAGACTCTGCCCCGAGACCTTGGTGTCTCAGGTCTCTGTGGGTCATGAATCTGTAGGACTCTGGATCTCTCACGAGGCCACACGCACCTCAAGGCTCCAGTGCAAGGCTCCGCTCCTCTCTTGCTGGGGTCCAGCCCTGGTGGATCCAGGGAATTCGAAGCGGGGACAGAGTCGGCGAGGAGAGATTTATTTATTTAGAAATATAAAGAGATTAGGAAAGAATAGTGTAGGAAAATTAGTGGAGAAAAGAGGCTGAATAACTTGGTTTACTTGGAGAACCAATAAAACTCCAAGACATGGACTTTGCACAGTTTACATAGGCCACCTGCGCTTGCTTGAATAGCGGAGGGTGCCCTGCCTTGGGCTCCCTCTCGCGTGGGTCTTAGAAGCCAGGGCAAATAAGTAGACACGGTGAGCCTCCAAGCTCCAGATGGGAATTCAGCCAGAAAAGGGAGAAAAGAACAACATGGGGGAGCCAAGCATCGGTGCCAGACCCAAGGCTTTATTCTCAAAAGTGGCTTCTATACCCCAAGTTGTACACAAAGAAATAATGGAATATGCAGAGTTATGCAGGGGCAGCAGTCCTGACCCTCACTGAGACAAGGCTTTCTTTTTGCATGCCTTCCCGTATACAAAAGGTCTCAGGTGGTTCACATCATCTTCTGGCCAGGGGGCCTGTTAACATTTTTATGGCTCTTTTCCTAGATAAATGTCTATCAACCAGAAAACTCCTTTTCCCTTGAAGTGTTTTTTCTTAATCTGCATCACCCTCAAAGTACTAAATAAAGTTACATTCCTGTAGAACAAAGGTGCAGTGGGTTATAACAAAGAAAGTTCTTAACTCAAAGATCTAATGTTGCTAATGCCAGGTCTACTACCTGTTTTTTCTACATACCAACTATATCAACAAATAAAAGATTTGAAAACTTGGCAGCAAGTATTGGCTCAACAGTGGAACCCGTAATCAGTCCTATTCTAATGATTTTGACTCCTCGGAAGCCCCTACATTCCTAGGATGTTTTCAGCTTCCTGTGCCTCTCACGGGAGGCCACAGGCGCAGCTGTAAGAGTCCGGCAGGCAGGCCAGAAAGCCATCAGAGGGGTTTTTGGACGGAAACACTTTATTATGCCCAGGAGACTTATTATCTAAAAGCTCTAAATTAACTTTTTCCAGAAGAAGGTCGGCGGGGGGACCGCCCCCGTCAGTGTCAGAAGAGTAGGTGGAAAGCACAACACGGTAAGGCAGGCGGACTCTGGTTTTGGGGGCGGATGCTCGAGCAGATCCAGCGAGGCTCCCTTAAGGCCCCTCAGCCTCGTGACCCTTGCCGCGGGCGGGGCTCCTCCTGCTGGCTCCCTCACTCGCTCGCTCGTGGGCGGGGCTCGGGGCCTGGTGGCTGTCGGCTGAGGCCTGTCCGCTCCCGCGGGGGTCCTCTGCGGCAGGTCCCTCGGCAGGACCGTGTGGCCGCTGGCCTGGCCTTATGGGGCGGAGCGGGCAGCCGTGCGTCGTGCCCTGGGCACAGAGGAGCTGCCCTGCTTTAGCCACGCTCACGTCACCAGAAGCGAGTCCGTCAGCCCAGTCCACGCTGGGGGCGAGGGCTGCAGAGGATGCATTCCAGGAGGCGGGGACCTGGGGAGCCACTCCAGAGGCTGCCTTCCACCGCGTGTTTACAGGGAGGACCGAGCTGGAAAGGGGTTATACTAACGGTTAAAAAGAGCAATTTTAGTTGTGATGGCACAGAAAAATTCGTGTCTTTATAGAAAGCAATTTTACAAACGTTTTAACCTAAAATTCTGAATGAAAGTGTTTAATGTGTGCACTCTGAAGCTTCGGTTCAGTTGCTCAGTCGCGTCCGACTCTTTGCGACCCCATGAATCGCAGCACGCCAGGCCTCCCTGTCCATCACCAACTCCTGGAGCTCACCCAAACTCATGTCCATCGAGTCAGTGATGCCATCCAGCCATCTCATCCTCTGTCGTCCCCTTCTCCTCTTGCCCCCAATCCCTCCCAGCATCAGAGTCTTTTCCAATGAGTCAACTCTTCGCATGAGGTGGCCAGAGTACTGGAGTTTCAGCTTTAGCATCATTCCTTCCAGAGAAATCCCAGGGCTGATCTCCTTCAGAATGGACTGGTTGGATCTCCTTGCAGTCCAAGGGACTCTCAAGAGTCTTCTCCAACACCACAGTTCAAAAGCATCAGTTCTTCGGCGCTCAGCCTTCTTCACAGTCCAACTCTCACATCCATACATGACCACAGGAAAAACCATAGCCTTGACTAGATGGACCTTAGTCGGCAAAGTAATGTCTCTGCTTTTGAAAATGCTATCTAGGTTGGACATAACTTTTCTTCCAAGGAGTAAGCGTCTTCTAATTTCATGGCTGCAGTCACCATCTGCAGTGATTTTGGAGCCTAAAAAAATAAAGTCTGGCACTGTTTCCACTGTTTCCCCATCTATTTCCCATGAAGTGATGGGACCAGATGCCATGATCTTCGTCTTCCGAATGTTGAGCTTTAAGCCAACTTTTTCACTCTCCTCTTTCACTTTTGTCAAGAGGCTTAGTTTTCTTGTAATATCTTTATCTGGTTTTGGCATCAGGGTGATTTTGCCTTCATGGAATGAGTTGGTAGGGATTTCCTCTTTTCTTAGTAGGCATTGTTTCCTAATTGAATGTGTGATGGGATCCCAGGGAAGCCCCCTCTGGGCCTCTGCTTCTCTTTGTAGCAAGGTTTTCACTGCAGACTTAGTTTCTTTAGTGGGTGTAGACTGTCCTGTTAACCGTTGTTTTCGGGGTGCGCTCCCTCCTTCCCCTCCTCCCTCCGTGTTCCGTTTCACACTCCCCAGCAGCACACAGGGGCTCCCGTTTCTTCCCAGCAGCTTCTTCTCTTGTTATGTTTTGCTAATAGGTGTTTCCGTGGACGTGCGGTTGACCCCACTGTGGTTCTGGTCTTGTGTCCCTCACGATAGTCAGCGTCGAGCATCATTTCGTGGGCTTCTCGGCCGTGTGTCTGTCTGTCTTTGGAGAAATGTCTGTTCACGTCCTAAGCTGCTTTTTGAATCGCGCTGTTTTCTTGGTGTTGCTTTGTGAGGACTCTTGATGTGTTCTGGGTAGTGACTCGGCCCTTCCCAGACGCGCATGTTCCCGCCGGTTTGTGGGTCGCCGTCTCACTCCCTCCACAGTGTTCTCTGTACAGAAGCTTTTAGTGTGGGCTGGAGCCCAGCTCATCTGTTTTCTCATTTGTTGACTGTGTTCTTGGTGTCACAGCCGAGAAGTCATCGCCTAGTCGAGTGTCGGGAAATGTTCCCCCGTGCTGTCGTCCACGAGCTGTATGGTTTTAGCTCCTTGGTCTGTTCTGAGTTTATTTTTGGATGTGGTCTTAGGTAAGGCTCCAGATTTCATCTCAGTTTTCCTGGCCTTCGTTGAAAACTATCCTTTCCCTCATTTAGTGGCTTTGGCTCTCTTGTCAGAAATCGTTTGACCATGTGTGCTAGGGTTTATTTCTGCATTTTCTGTTCTGTTCCACTGGTTTACATTCTGTCTTTATGCCAGGACCGCTCTGTTTTGATTACTGTGGCTTTGTAGTAAGTTTTGAAATCAGCAAATGTGAGTCTCCAACCTGATCTTTTTTTTTTTTTCAAGATTGTTTTGGCTGTTCTGGATCCCTTGAGATTTTATATGAATTTTAGGGTGGATTTTTCTTCCTCTGCAAAAGTGAGATTGGGGTTTGAAAGGGATTGCATGGACCCCAGTTGCTTTCTTTGAAGGGAGAAACTTCCTTCAGCTCGTTTTTGAGGAGATGCCCGCCGGGCGCCCGAGTCCGAGTGATTGCGGTTTGTCAGTCATTGTTTTCATGTAAAATATTTTTTCCCGTAAAGAGTGGATCTTAGATCATGGTGCAATTCAGTACAGACTATTTTATTTATTATTTAAAAACTTATTAGAAAGCGCGCGTCTGGTTTTGTCTGGGCTGGGTCTTGGTGGCCGCGTGGGCTTTTCTCTGGCCGTGGCGGGCGGGGCCCAGCCTCGGGTGCGGAGCCCGGGCCGCTCCCTGGGGGGCTCCCATGTTGCAGAGCGGGCTCTGGGGCTCTTGGACTTCCTTCGTTGGGGCATAGGGGCTCAGCAGGCGCTGCTCACGGGCTCCAGGGCACGGGCTCCAGGGCACGGGCTCCAGAGCACGGGCTCCGCAGCCGTGCTGCGCAGACCCGGGGCTCCGTGGCAGGTGGGGTCTTCCTAGATTGGGAATCGAACCCACCTCTCCCGCATTGGCTTGCGGGACTCTCCACCGCGGAGCCACGAGGGAAGCCCAGGGTAGGCCGTTCTAGACGACAGTGCTGCCTCCTCCGAACCTGCCTCGCTGCCCTAGTCTCCCGGCTCTCGGCCGCCCTTCCCACCTGGGACCTGGGTCTCCCAAGAGCTGGCCCCGCCGTGGGCCCGCTGAGAGAGGGCGGCGGCCTCGTGCTAGCGGAGACCCCTGCCAGCGGTGGGGGGACACATCCCTGCCTTCATCCGGACTAGGACCGGAGCCCCCGCAGTCCCGCCAGCCTCCTGGGATTAAAGCTGGGCTCTGCCTCCCGGGAATGTGAGAGCCGACGGCCTCAGAGACCGCCTCTGTGCTGCTGCCTCCCGGTCACTTCCTGTGACCGTGGCATCCAGTGCGGCCTTAAAAAATGCTTTAATTCCTTTAAAAACGTTAATTGAGGATAATAATACAGTGAAAGGATTGACCTGAAGTTTTGAAATTGTGTCACCTGTCAGCCTGCCCCTCAGTGAAGTTCATGGAGTTTCCATTGGCTCAGAGATTTTCCTCCGTCTCTGCCCGTCGACTCCTACCCCGGGGACAGCCGCTGCCCTCGGTTCTGTGACTGTAGACCGGTTTTGTCTGTTCTTCAGTTGTAAACAAATGCAACAGCAAGTGTGTGTATTGCTCAATTGCTGCCTGGCTCTGCCTGGGGCTCCTGGGGCTGAGACGAGGCTGAGACGGCAGAGGCTGGGGGCTGCCTGGCCCCTCGGTAAGGCTCAGAGCGCGCCCCTCCGGCACCCCCTCCTTCACCCCGTCCCCCGCCTGACTCTGACGTCTGAGACGCGGCCTTGGCTCTTCTGTTTCAGTGTTGAAAGTGGTCCACTGTGTGACTGTCCCTCTGTGGACACCCAGATTGTCTGCGGCTGCTGGCTGTTGTGCGTGGAGCTGCTGTGCACACTCACGGCCAGGTCCATGCACGCCTGTGCCGTTACTGCTCTTGGGTCGGTTCCCGAGAGCACATGAGTACACCGGGTGTCTTCCAGCATGGCTGTGTGAGTTTACTTGCCTGCCCACGTCATATGGGAGTTCCTGTTGCATCATAACTTCACCAAATTTGAGCTGTTTAAAAAGAAATTGTGGTTATTCCAGTGGGTGTGACGTGGTCTCTCCCCCAGACCTCCGGACTGGGGAGGAAGCAGGACCTGTGTGCAGGTGGCATGGCTTCGCGTCCAGGGGGCTGGGGACACACGGTTACTGGAGGTGTCGGCAGAGCTGCGGAGTCAGGGTCAGGGTGGGGAGCCTCCGCCCTGGCTGGGAGCGGTCTAATGACAGTGGGGCCCACAGGGAGGCCGTGGCCCAGGGTCTCGACCGCCCTTATGTCTTTGTTTTCAGCGCCACAGAAACAACACAGTCTCCTCTTCAGTCCCGTTACTCTTATTACAAAACTCACCAGACCTTTCCCGGTAGGAAATCGTCGGTGATGAGTTAACCGTGGCCGTGGAGTCTCACGGTACTGCTCAGCTTGGACGAGATCCATCTCTCAGTCTCTGTCTCTTCTGGGTGGTGGCTTCTGTGCTTTAGGGAGTCTTCTCACATTTCATGGGTGGAAATGAGCTTGCTTGTGTTTTCTTCTGGAATCTTTCTGTGCTGATCCTTTCTGTGCTGGCGTGTGGTTCCTGTCGTGTGGCGCCTGAGGCTGGCGTCGAGGTTCCCCTTCCCCTGCTTCCCTCCAGTGTCAGTGGCTGACTTGGTAGAGCTGCTCCCTCCCTTGGAACGGCTTTGCTTTTCTCAGGTAAACTTGGTGTCTATGTGGCCTCTGTTTCTGGATTCTTTTTTCTTGGGTTGATACATGACTCTCTTCATGCCAATGCTACGCTTTCTCGATTGCTGTGTGTTTATAGTAAGTCTTAAATAAGGTACTGAAAGTCGTCTAAATTTTTCTTTGTTAACATTAAGCTCTTGAAGGTTCTCTTGCTTTTCTGTATGCGTTTTATAAATAGGTCATCAGTATCTGCCACAAAGCCCTGTTGCGGCGTGTGTTGATTTTTGCGCTGAGTTTGGAGGTCAGTTTGGGGGGGTGGCATCTCCGTGGCGTCTCACTGCGCGGTGTCTGTGCCCCTGTCATCCTCACAGCAGGAGTTCGTAGCTTTAAACGCAGTCGTCTTGTTGGTTATGTTTATCTAGCCATCCAGAGGTGTTACGCATTTTATTTAACTCAGGAGTCAATGAAGGATCGTAAGCTGGTCCAAAGGAGATTTCAAAGTGCCATGTATTTGTCATCAAAGAGGGGCCACGGGGACCGACTTCAGCATGGGGGAGCTGCCAGCCTCCGCTGGGCAGTGAGCCCCGGTGCCCAGGCGGGAGCTGGCGTTTCCGTGACCGTGGGTTGTTGGCTTTCCCCTCCTCGTGCTTGTGCGCTCAGTCGCGTCCGACTCTTTGTGACCCCGTGGGCTGTATCCCGCTGGGCGCCTCTGCCATGGGATTCTCCAGGCAAGAACACTGGGGTGGGTTGCCATTTTCTCTTCCAGAGGTTCTTCCCAACCCAGGGATTGAGCCCACATCTCCTTCATTGGCAAGTGGCCACCTGGAAACCCCTTTTTTCTACTCACTAACTTGTAAAATAGCTCAAAGATTAGGAGGCAGATATACTTTGTAGGCAGCTAGATAGGGCGCCAGATTGCCTTTTTCTGCCCATTCAAGGTTTTCCCTCGCCGCCTTCTTGATTATAACACTGTCAAAGCTTATTCTTGATCGTAAAACACGGATGGTCCCAATAGGTTTGACCCAGCCGTTGACGTGTGTGCAGTAGGTGTATTAGGATCAGGGGCTGCACATCTCTGGAGGCCCGGTGTGGATTGGGGGCCGGACTTGGTTTCCCTCGGCCCGTGCGCCCACAGGCGGTGTGGCGCCGGGGCCGGGGGTGGGGACGCACGCCTCCCTGTGTACCTTCCGCCTCGAGTCCCCGGGCGCCCCCTCCCCTCAGGGGCTGCCTCACACTCTGGGCCCACGTGGCTCTGCCCTGTGTCACCCCGGCCACGCCTGGGCGTCCCCCTCTTTGGCAGGCTCCAGCGTGTCCCCGCCGAGCGTGCTTGTGGTCCTCACTGGCAGCAGCTCTGCCCTGCGCCCGGGGGCTCCGCGGGGTCCCCTCTCTGTCGGCGCCCTCGTCATGGGCCACGGTGGTGGACCTGTGGCTCTGCTGGAAGGCCCCTGGCTCGGCCCCTGCGGCTGGTGCTGCTGACCTCTCCCCCAGCTTGGCGTGGACGTGCCTGTGCTGGCGCGGGCTGGTCTGCCGCGGCACCCTGAGCTTGCTGCCCGCGGCCCTGTTCTGAGCTCATGGCTCAAGTTGTGTTTGGGGCTATTATCCAGCTTTCTTTTTCAGTGTTTAAAGCATTCAAAAGATCAACTTTTCCAGAGAGTGAGGGAACAGGGAGAGAAAATTATGGCATTTGTTTGAAAGGTTCTGAGCTCTTTTTTTAGCTCAAACAGTTCAAAGAGCGCCTCTTGTTAATCAGAGGAATATTCCAGTGTCCCTGGGGTGGTCACACTGGCTTAATTGGAACCCAGGCTGCTTTGAAGTCCTTTTAATCCTGCCTGAGCTGGGAGGAAGAATTCGAAGGCAGCAACTGTAAAGTTGAAATTTCTTCATTTTATTTACATGTGTCTGGGGAGCCATGTGATTCGCTTCCCTGAAGCAGTTCGGCCGAGTTGCTGTTAGCGGACAGCCGGGTTAGACCGGACCTGCGTGCTGCCGCGGGGGCCGGCTCCGGGACCTTCTTGGCCACAGAGAAGCCAGCCGCTGACAGGCCCCGAGCTGGCCACGGGCTCGCCTTCGCCACGCGTGCCAGCCGCACGAGCCATAGCCCTGCGTCTGCAGGTCCCGGCTGGCTGCAGGGGCCCCTGTCCTCTCCCTCCTCGGGGTGGGGCGCACAGACAGGC
>SJYS01006054.1:496650-511700 GCA_006410695.1 Philantomba maxwellii
CCCCCGAGTGGTTTTATGGACTCTGATGCTCATTGAGCAGGTGCTGGCTTCATTTTGTGTTCCCTGGAGATTGGTGGGGATTGTCTGTTCCGGATGGTTGGTGAAGTTTTGGGAGGGTCGGGGGTTGGGCCTTGTCCTGGAGGGCTTCACCACCAGCAGAGACGAGAGCCCCGAAGGGGTCCAGCCGGCTTCCCAGGGGCCTGCTGAGGCCCCTGCGGGCCCGTTGGTCGTCCCCGCTTTGTGTCCGGGGAGGAGCAGAGGTGGACGTGGACAGGACCTGGTGACTCCGGAGCAGGGCCCCTGCCCTCTGCACTCTGCTCTCTTCTTGTTAATCAGCACTTTTGGAGCTGTGCCCGGAGATGTTCAGAACCGCCTCATGTCTGCTCTGGGATGAGGCCGGGAGTAGATAGATGTTCTCGTGACATGTCACGTGTTTCTACGTCAGTCTGTACTGCAGTGACCAGTCGGAGGTGGGAATGTTGATTCATGTGGATCCGATTCTTAGTGGATTCACACTGGTAACCAGTAACGGCCACTTTGCTTTCTAGTTGGACACGGATAGCATTTTGCCTCTGCTTTCGGTAATGCCTGGAATTCGTAACAGCACAGTGCTCTTCCACATTCAGTCCTCCATGTGCAGTATTCTCAGGACAGCCGCACGTGGCGGATACTGTTATTACAGTCATTTTCCTGAAGAGGGGCCTGAAGTTTGGAGAGGTGAGTGACTGTCAGAGGTCACATAACCAGGAGTGGATGGCGTTAGGAGTTGAGGCATTAACCGCTTGCTGCTGCCTCTCTGTGCTTNTACTGTTATTACAGTCATTTTCCTGAAGAGGGGCCTGAAGTTTGGAGAGGTGAGTGACTGTCAGAGGTCACATAACCAGGAGTGGATGGCGTTAGGAGTTGAGGCATTAACCGCTTGCTGCTGCCTCTCTGTGCTTTGGGGGTTTGTGGAATCCGTGTTTTTCACTTGGTCTCCCGTCTACGCTGTCTGATTCTTTCAGAAAGTCAGGTAGCAGCTTTTGGAAGAGCACTGCCCCTAAGTGCCTCTCCTGAAACTGGCCAGCACCCCTCACCTCTCTCTGAACGTCCTGATAGACCTCTGCAGCACAGCGGATGCTTGGGACGTAGGCTGATTTTTTAAAAAAGACATTTTAAAGGGCGCCATCCACAGACAGAAACGTCTTCAAAGAGGAGATGCAGCCTCCTCCGGACGCCCCTCAGGTGAAGAGCCCACCCCGCCCCTCCTCCCGCCCCTCCTCCCGCCTCTGGGGCTGGCCCCGTGTTCCTGTGCGTCCTGGCAGGATGCCCAGGGGCCGCGGCGCCCGAGTGGTGCTGGGCTCTCCGAGAGGAGCCTGCTTCTCTGCCAGTTTCACATGTTATTGTAATCACACAGTTGAATTAAATACTGTAAGAGTCTGGTGAGAAATGTGTGAAAAGAGCAGTGTTTTTGTGAAAGCAAAGTTGAATGTTTTGGAAAGCCTCAAAGGAAAATTGCTAAAAAGAAGCTGTTGAGTATAGTGAGTTGACTATAGAAAACTAGGAGACAAGTTATAAAATTTAGGAAGATGGCAGGTGTCTATTTGAAAGAAACAGCTAAAATCATGAATTATGATTTGTGGTTTATACAAAAATATAACATGAAACTTCAGTTTAGTGGACCCATATTTGAAGAGAAAGTTTAAAGCTTGGAGAATGATTTTGTACATGTAATACTTTAAATTAAAATGTTTGAGATACGGATATTGATTACCTGATTTTGCCAACTTTTGGGAACAGTGACCAGGCTTGATTACTTCAGATGGAAAGTTTATTTATATCTTTTTGCCAGACTTACAATGCAAATTATTGTTATACTTAGCTAAACATCATTTAGAAATGATATATGATATTTCATTATAAGTGGTTATAATTAGTTTCTCATGCCTTAATTCATCACGAAATAATTATTTTCTCTTTTGAAAAATTTTGTATAATATCTGATTCTAAAGTATAAGTTTGTAACGCTAAGTTTTAGAAAAGTTATTTTCCAAATAGATATTATATTCCCTTGGTATATATTAGACCTTTTAAATCTGCTTTTTGGAGGGACTGTAATTCCTTTAACGAGTGACAGTAAGCTTCTGATCCGGTGCTGAGTTCAAACTCTGGTGGTTTAGTTGGATGGTTACTGCTCTGCAGAGGCGTGCTGCCTTTTCCATTCCTTCGGCTCACCTTTGTTGAAGGCCCGAGGTCGAGGGCTGCTGGCAGGAGTGGGGGAGTGCCGTCAGTGGATGAGGCCTGGGACTGAGAGTGGCTCAGGGCGAGGGCCCACGGGGCGTGGGCTTCAGGGGCTCCGCGTACAGTGGCTGGGGAGGCAGGGCCCGCCTGGTCGTGGGGGTCGGGAAGGCCTGTAGATGTGCGGTGACCTGGAGCAGCCGGCCTCGTGGTCTCGGCCCGGCAGGCAGGCAGGGCGGCTGCTGGGCAGAGGGCCTGGTCTTGCGTGGAAGCCGCCGCTGGTCGCGGGGGTGGGCTGCGGCCCAAGGAGGGCCCCTGCGCTGGGTGCCCACGCGGACCTGCAGACGGGTGCCCCTGGGCTGTGTGCCTGAGCCCGCCTCTGTTCTGGGCCACCTCTCAGGGAGAGAGCGGCTTGCTCTCCGTCCGGCTGGACCCAGCAGCTTGAGAAGCAGTCCGGTGGCCGCCGTCCACCACGAGGCCAGGACGGCGTGGGCTGGCCCCGGGCTCGGTGCCGAGAGGCCGATGGCCTTCTTCCCTAAAGGCTGCTTCCTGTGGCCTCAGAATGGTCAGTGGCCACAGGCTTCCTTCCCTGGGGGGCCTTCTTCCTTCCCTGGGGGGCCTTCTTCCTTCTCTGGGGGGGGCCTTCTTACTTTCCTGGGGGGGCCAGCACCCCGTGTGGCCTCAGGGCCGAGGGCTGCTGCTCCCGTCCCGGGCCATGTGCCAGGCCTCTCCGGTCTTTGGTGACATGAATCCTCCCCAGCCTCCCTACATGCTGCTGCTGCCGCCAAGTCGCTTCAGTCGTGTCCGACTCTGTGACCCCATGGGCAGCAGCCCACCAGGCTCCTCTGTCCACGGGATTCTCCAGGCAAGAATACTGGAGCGGGTTGCCATTGCTTCCTCCCTCCCTACGTGACTGGGTCAGATTATCAAAACCCCCTGGCTCACCAGGACGTCCTGTGGCTTTGCGGCCATGACTGCCTCTGCTCTGTTTGGGCTTCAGCACCAAGCTTTTCTCTGTGATGTGTCCTGGGCCCACTTGTGCGTGTTTTCTGCCGAAGCCCGCCTGGGAGGGCGTCCACGCCGCCTGGGCGTGCCCCTCTCTGACAGGGCCCTCTGACCCACTCTCTGGGCTGTGGCTCTGTGTCCTGCGGGCTTCTCTTCTGGAAAATAACACCTTGGAAGAGAGCGTGAGGCTTCTTGCTTGTTAATTAGTTTTCTGGTTGTCGCTGTTTGGTTCATTTTAGAAATGGGAGTTCCCTGGATCTCGTGTCTTTCAGACCCATTGAAGCAGCACCGTGAGCTCCAGCGAGAGTCCTGGCCCCTGCCAGGAGCCCCCGAAGGGCTCTGCAGGAGCTGGAGCGTCTCTGCCTCGGAAATGAGCCGCTGGCCCCGCTGCCCGGGCTCCCGTTCCGCTCGCAGCTGAGCTCGAGCCAGAACTCAGCTGCGGATGGAACAGAGACTTTCCCCCTTCAAAGCCCACCGGTTAGAGTTAAAAGGCTCTGCAGCTGAACCCGGAGTTTAAACAGCAGACGCCATGGCTTGGGCTGCAGTTAGCACTGTGGCGCTCCTGCCGGCTCTGGGTCGGCGGATCCCAGGGCCCTCTGAAGGCCTCCACTTCCCAGCTTTTGAAGCCGGAGTTTAGGGGTGGCTGGCTCTTCCTGCTGAGTATGCCTGTGCCGTTTCGGCCTGTGATGGCACTTGGCCCGACTCCTGCTGGTTACAGGCACATAGCCAATCCCCAGGGCACCCTCGGGGGCAGCTCCAAGTACTCCAGGTCAGGAGGCTCTGGAAAATCCATACTCCTCGTGCCAGTGGGGGGCACTTTGGCCTCTGGCCTCTGATTGGATGTGTGGTGAAGGCTGCAGAGGTTTAACAATCCTTCCTGATTCAATGGCCCTTCAGGAGCCTCCCTCCAGCCGCACTTGGCGCTCCTGATGGGCAGATGGTGGCAGCATCACCAGGTGGGCCCCTCTGCTGGGTCCCCCCGCGCCCGGGCTCCTGCTGTGCTGAGCCTCCCCGGAGGAGCCCCCTCTCCCGCCAGTGCCTCTGGGGCTGGCCGTTGCCACGTGGGCAGCGAGTGTGGGGCCTTTTCTGTAGTTTTTATTTGTACTTATGCATATAATATATAAATGCTCATCAAAAGAAATTCAAATAAGGCACATGAAGTTTAAGCTCCCTTTGATTCCAACCGACCCTCTTAGCCCTGGCCTGGCTCGGTTGTGCTCTGTGAACACGCGTGCACATCGGCACTCTTGGCCCTGGCCTGGCTCGGTTGTGCTGTGTGAACACACGTGCACATCGGCGCCCTTGGCCCTGGCCTGGCTCGGTTGTGCTCTGTGAAACACGCGTGCACATCGGGTGCCTGTCCTTGGCTTGGATGCGTCTGAGGTGGACACGCTGCCCTCGAGCCCTTTCTCCGCGTGCCTGCGGCCTGCTGGCTCGGGCTCCCCGAGAGGGGCAGGCGCGCTTGGGGAGCGCGGGGTCTGGGCACGCCTCCTGCTTGCAGCGCTGGCTGAGGCCCTGCCTATGGGCCAGGTGCTCACTAGGGTCTGAACAAACGCACGCCTCTCCCCGAGGTCCAGAAATCGACGTCGCCCCCTCCTGCCCCCGCCTCCCCCCTGCCGTGTGGTCCACTCAGAGGATGCTGTTCTTCCTCCTCTCTGCTCCGCGCTCGGCCCTGCAGAGCTTGGAGAGCCAGCTCGGAGGGAGGCGCTAGCGATCTTGGCACGCTGAGTATGTCTGCTTGCCCTCCGCCCGGGTCGGGGCACAGGGGCAGAGGCCTGGGCCTCGGGGAGGGCACACAGTTCCTTGGCCCCCCGACGCCTGGCTTGGTGAACGGGAGCGGGGCCAGAGCACGCGCACTGGTCCAGGCCCTCACAGGATGCCGTCTCGGGATGTCCCTGCGGCGCGGGGCTGTGATGGCTGGGGGCGCTTTGGAACGGCCGAAGAAGCTTTGTGAGTGGTGTGCGGGCTCACCTGACGGCGCTGGCCACTGGCTCTGGATGATGGCCCTGCGCCTGGGGCCGGGGCGTGGCCGGAGGTTGCCTGCGGAGTCTGCCCTGGCCCTGGGCCGCGAGAGAGCTGGGCCCCTGCACTGNCGAAGAAGCTTTGTGAGTGGTGTGCGGGCTCACCTGACGGCGCTGGCCACTGGCTCTGGATGATGGCCCTGCGCCTGGGGCCGGGGCGTGGCCGGAGGTTGCCTGCGGAGTCTGCCCTGGCCCTGGGCCGCGAGAGAGCTGGGCCCCTGCACTGCCTCCCGCCACCCTCGCTCAGTGGGAGCAGCCCTGCCTGCTCGGATGAGCCGCACCTCCTCTGGGGACTTGCTGCAGGGGGCTCTTGTTTGCGTGGCTGGTCGAGGGGGAGGGGTCGCATGGGGGGGTAGAAGAAAGCCAGCTGCCGGCTTAGTTTATCCAGATATGGAGCCAGTCCCCCTGATGGTTTGTTGAAGTAGCTGCCCAAACGTTCCAGCAACTTTGGTGTCTGATGGCTGCCACGAGGCTCAGCTGGAGGGTGTGGGCCTCGGCCGCCCGGCTGGCGTGGCCGTGTGTGGGTGGCCCCAGCCCGCCGGTGTCCGGGAAGGTGCAGGTGCCGAGCCATCAGCGAGAGTAGGGCGTTTCTGAAGGAGAGCACGTTAAGTTCATCTTCCTCTTCATTTGACCATTCCCAATTTCCCCTCGTTATTAAACGGTTGCGTTTCCAGTCATCTTTACTTCAGTGGAGAGTGGAGAGCCTGGGTTGAGAGCCAGCTCGCTGTGTCACTCGCGTGCCTGGCTCTGTGGGGCGAGTTGGGTTGCTCCCCAGCTTCCGGCAGGTTTCTGCCTGGAGGAGATTGCAGACAGCCTGCCTGCGCCGAGAGAATGCCGCCGCTCAGCCCGTGAGGCCCCCGAGGGTGTGTGGCCGACAGGCTTCTCCTCGGGCCCAGAGGGCCTGGTGGCCTTGTACAGGCAGGCGCGCGTGGCTGGTTCGTTGGTGCTGAAGATATTTTCCATCGATTTAATAATAGCTTGCATCCTCCTTTGACTAACATAGGAAAATAGAAAACAACTTAAATCTCTTTAAAGTGTTAAAAAATCTCTTGGCTTAAAAGGGTTTCCTTGTTTGCTTGCTTACTTACTACCCAAGGTCAGAAGACGTGAGGAAGCTCTCAGAAGAATGGGCATCTGGCATTCAAGGCTGGCTCAACCCTCCCCTCTTAGATCTCAGCTTTTCACAGGTCTCCCGCTGGTAAGCGTTTCTTCAGTGTGTTTTCTCATCCGCAGAGCTGGCCTGCGTTTAGGGCAGAGTGAGGGTAGCAGTCTCGGTGTCCTGCCTCTTGGTTCCTCACACATCAAGGGCGTGTCCTCACAAAACGTGCAGGAAAGGGCGTTTCTTCTGGCGGCAGGGGAGGGGAGGGCCTGCGAGAGGCGGTGTGCAAGGGAGAGTGCCTGGCCTCCCCTGCTGTGTGGGGCCCGTGTGGGGGCGGCCGTGGGCTCTGCTCCGTGCCGGGGCTGCGGTGGGCCTTCAGGACGTCCGGCTGGCACGTGGGGGCCTTAGGCCTCACGCGCGAGTGCCGGCAGGCCCAGGAGGCCCGGCTGGCCACAGGGCAGGTGGCCCTGAGCAGCCCCGTGACGAGGTGAGCAGAGGCTTGGGGGCTGCTTGGCGGGAGTGACAGCTGTCCTGAGACCTCTCCTGAGAGGAGGAGAGAGGCCTGGGGAGGCTGAGGGGGGCGCCCTGCAGGCCCAGGGTTAGCCATCACGGGTATTCGTGGAGCGGATGGGTTGGCGTGTCCAGGCAGCAGGGGAACGTCCAGCAGGAGGTGGAGAGGCGCCCCAGGCCTGGTGGCTCGGGGCTGTGGGCTCTGGACATGAGGCGCAGCTCAGCAGGTTTCTGTGAGCGGCCCCCGGGCAGGGACTGCGGGGGCAACTTCAGCAGGAGTGGGTAGGCCGGAGAGGGCTTCCGGGCGGGTGCCGTGCTGGCTCTGGGGGCTGGGAAAGGGGCCTGTGCGCACTGAGCGGTCGCCCCATGGAGCCCTGGGCTTGAGCCCCGGGCCTGCGCTCACCTCCACGTGGCGCCTGATTTCAGGTTTGATTTGTGTTTCTCTAAGCATTAGTGATGCTGAGCTTCTTTCATTTTTTAACGCCATGTTAGCTCCGTGCAGGGGTCAGGCGTCTTTGCTCTCCACTTTATGCTCCATCTCTGTCTCTGGTCTCCCTTCCTCTTTGACGACACTAAAAAACACACGCCCGTTTTTTGACATTGATGTGTAATTAATTTACAGGGTTGCTGTTTCAGGACTGTGCTGACAGGGTGCCGCTCAGGGGTTCAGCCACCTGTCGCTGTCCTTTTTCAGATTCTTCCCCGTTGTAGGCTATTGCAAGGGGCCAAGTGCAGGCGCCCCCGCTGGGCAGCGGGCCCTTGTTGCTGACCTTCTATTCACAGCTGTGTGCACCCAGGGGCTTCCCTGGTGGCTCAGACGGCAGAGCGTCTGCCTGCAGTGCGGGAGACCCGGGTTTGATCCCTGGCTTGGGAAGATTCCTTGGAGAAGGAAATGGCAACCCACTCCAGTATTCCTGCCTGGAAAATTCCATGGACGGGGGAGCCTGGTGGGCTGCAGTCCATGGGGTCGCAAAGAGCTGGACACGACCGAGCTGCTTTCCTTCCCTTCCCTTCCCGTGTCCATGAACCCCAAACGTACCCTCTCCCCTCCGCCCCTTGGTAGTCAGGTTTTTTTTTGTATGTCTGCGGGTCTATTTCTCTCGTAGATAAGGACGTTTCTATCGGTTTTTAATTTAATTTTTTAAGGCTTGTTTTATTTATTTTTTGGTGGCACTGGTCTGTGTTGCTGTGCGCAGGCTTTCTCTAGTTGTTGTGAGTGGGGGTGCTCCCTGGGGGTGGCAGCAGGCTTCCCTCTGTGGGTCGTGGCAGCGGGCTCCTCCCTGGTGCGGCTTCTCTTGCTGTGACGCACAGGCTCTAGCCGCGTGGGCTCCAGGCGTTGCAGCTCACAGGCTCGCGAGTGCCGGCGCAGTAGTTGGGGCACACCAGCCCAGTTGCTCCATAGCAGGTGGGATCCTTTGGGACCAGGGGTCAGACTGGTGTCTCTTGCACTTCAGAGCAGACTCTTAAATCACTGGACCACCAGGGAATCCTCTGTCCTTATTTTTAGATTCCACGTATAGTGACATCATACAGTGTTCATCTTTCTGCGTCTGATTTGCTTCAGTTAGCATAATAATCTCTGCTGCTAAGTTGCTTCAGTCATGTCCGATCCTGCGCGACCCTATAGACGGCAGCCCACCAGGCTCCCGCGTCCCTGGGATTCTCCAGGCAAGAACACTGGACTGCGTTGCCATTTCCTTCTCCAATGCATGAAAGTGAAAAGGGAAAGTGAAGTCGCTCAGTCGTGTCCAACTCTTAGCGACCCCATGGACTGCAGCCTACCAGGCTCCCCCGTCCATGGGATTTTCCAGGCAAGAGTACTAGAGTGGGGTGCCATTTCAACCCAGGAATCTGCCCCACCCAGGGACTGAACCCGTGTCCTTGCATTGCAGGTGGATTCTTTACCTCTGAGCCGCGAGGGAAGCCTTTCATGCCTGTTTATGGCTGAGTAATATTCCTTTGTGTGTGTACGCTCCACGTCTTTATCTGTTCGTCTGCTGATGGACATTTAGGCTGTCTCCATGTCTTGGCTGTTGTGAATATGCTACAGTGACCCACTGGGGTTTATGTAACTTTTAAAATCAAGAGTTTTCTCTAATCCCACTCCCAGGATAGGATTTCAGAATCATATGGCAGCTCTGTTTTAGTTTTTTTGAGAAACCTCCCACCGTTGTCCACAGTGGCTGCACGAGTTTCCCTTTCCACCAGCGGTGTGAAGGGTTCCCTTCTCCCCACACCCTCTCCAGCATTTGTTATTTGTAGACTTTTTGATAATGGCTGTTCTTACCGATAGGAGGTGGGGACCGAGCACAGTTTTGATTTGCGTTTCTCTAAGAATTAGTGGTGTTGAGCATCTTCCACATGCCTGTTGGGTGTCTGAATGTCAGAGTCGTTTTTGTGCGTGCTCTCCTGAGCCAGGTGTTGAGCTGGAGGCGTGGGCTCAGGTTGAGGCTCCGTGCTGTGGGGAGCGGGGTGACCTTAGAGCCGCCGTTTCGGCCTTCTCGTCTGTTTCCATGTCTGTGAAGTGGAGCCAGTGAGCATGAGGGCTGCCGCGAGCGGAGGCCTGGCCCTCCCCGGAGGAGTTTCGGCCCTGGAGGCGCCGTGCCCGTGGCGCCTGCTGGCGTCTCAGCGGAGGGTGGAAGCCGGCGTGCGGGCGCTCTTCCTCCTCACTCCACTTCCTCCGCGTGGCGGTGATGCCACGTACCGACGCGGTTTTTACAGGCGGGGGCTGGCACGCGTGACGTCCCGTGTCACGTGGCCGGTGGCTGGCTGTGCTGTGAGCCCACACCTGCTGTCCAGGGGCCTCGCAGGCCCTGACTCGCCCGGCTCCGAGGTCCGCCAGCGGCTTGCCTGGCTTTGGGCGGCCCCGAGGGCCAGAGCCCTGTTCCCTGCAGGCACACCCCGCTGACCCTGTGTGTTCTTGTCCCCCCAGGACGCCAGAGGACCTGTCTAGGTTCATCGTGGAGCTGCAGCAGCGCGAGCTGGCCCTGAAGGACAGGAACAGCTCCCTGACCAGCAGGTAGGCCTGGCGGCCGCGCTTGTCTAACAACATACTTACTCTGGAGAGGGCTGCGGGTGAGCGCACCCCCGGCTTTGTGAAGCGGGGCGGGCACTGCGGGTGTGCGGTGTCCCTCGTCCCGCCCGGCCGCACTGAGGCCCCGCTGAGGCCCTGCCGAGGCGGCGGCGGGCGTGCTGTCTTCTGGATGCTGTGGCCCATCCGCCCGGGGCCCTGGGGCGGCTCCGAGGTCCGGGTGGCAGGCCCCGCCCCTGCCAGGAGCGTGTGTGTCCCTGTGGCTGCCTGGGCTCTGAGCGGCCCTGGAACCCTGGCTGAAGCCTCGAGCGCTTGTATGTGCGGAGACTCGGGCCCACAGGGAAGACACCCGTGGCAGCACCGCCGGGCCACTCGTGTGTCCTGCGCCCGGGGGTCCAGGGCAGGCAGCTCTGCCTCCTGCAGGGCCGGGCCTCTTCCATGCCCGGGGGGGGGCCCATGGGTGAGGCTCGGGCCTACGCGGCGCGCCTGCGTGTCTGACTGACCGTGAGTGCAGGGTCCTCCCCACCTCTGACCCGGTGCTGGCGTGACGGCCAGACCTCAGGAAAGCTCTCTGTCTTGGGTCACGGGTTTACTGTGAGGCGTGCAGCCGGGTCAGCTGGACGGGAAGAGACGCCCAGGCTTGCGTGGGGCGGGGGCAGGGCTGCCCTCCCAGCGCCGCCTCGTGACCGCCGCCTCGGAGGCCCCCCTTCAGGGTTTCTGTGAGTTTCCTGCTTGGTGAAGTCTCGGCCGTTGGTGACTTCCTGGGTCTCCAGCCCACTCCCCTCCCTGGAGGTCGGGGGGCAGGTGGAACTTCCCGCCTCCCTTCCCGGTGTTGGTTCCTCTGGCACCCCCCACCCACCCAGCCCCACGCCGCCCAGGGGTCTGGCCGAAGGGACACGCATGTCATTCTGCTCAGGAAGTTCCAGGGCTTTGCAGAGCTCTGTGCCGGGAAAGGGGAGCGCGCCCCCGTGCCGGCCTGCTCCTCCTGAGCCACGCCTGGGCCTGCCCACCGTTGTCCGCCTCCCTCCTCTGGGGCCCAGGCAGGCTTCTCTCATGTGCAGGGTGACTGCCCACATCCTGGGTGTCGAGTCAGAGGCAGGAGGAGAGGCCGCTTCCCTTTTGGAACAAGGAAGCCTTTCCTAGGACCCCCACTGTTGGCAGACTCCCCCCAGTCACTCTCCCTGCCCCAGACCAGGTGCCCACGGAGGATGGGGTTCCCACTTAGAGGAACTAGCGGGAACGAGTCGGTTCCCACTTAGAGTCACTGGAAGGTGGACCGCTGCGTGGGGTCAGCCCCTCCGGTGAGTGAAGGGCTCAGCAGGCGGCTGAAAGGATGGTGACCGAGAGGGACCTTGGAGGCTCACCCTCGCCCTGACGGGCTGGTGGGAGGGAGTCTGTGAGGTCAGCCTGCAGGCCATGGTCAGCCCCCGCAGCCTCACCCCCTGTGCAGACTGCGTGTTAACAGTTTATTAATAACCAAAGGAAAGCTTTCTTATTTGGGGGGCTGATGTCACTTTGAAAATTGCTTTTAGAAGCATCTGGTTATGTTGGACATAGTCACATCAATTTAGTTTAAAAACTTCAAATGATAAAGATTGCCTTTTGTTTTCAAAGTTGCTGTCAGATGAAACAGGCATTAAAAGTGATTTGAAATTAAAGCTTTAACATTTTTCCAGGCGATCCTCTTCATTTTACTTTGAATTTGAAACAGAATGAGCTATTAGAGGAAAGGAAACTTGTCTGCATCTTTCTTCCGCCAAACCGCGAGGCGCTTTCTAAGTTTACCTGCTTGAGCAGCGGCGGGAAAGTCGGCCTCTCAGGGCTGCGAGTGTGGCTCTGGGCTGCGGTCCTGGATGGGGAGTCAGTCGTCCCGTCTCTTCTGTGGGGTGGGTTTAGAAATGGACTCGCGTTGCAGGGAGCGGTCCACCACGGTGGGGAGATGGTCTGGGGGACTGGGGGCCCCTCGTCCGCCTCTCAGGCCCCTTGGGTTCCCTCTGGGAGCCAGTGCAGCCGCCCTGGGAGCAAGGGTGTCTCGGGCCTCCTGAGGAAGAGCTTCACCTCTTCGGTAGGGCGGCCAACCTGCCTGACGGGTCCCAGGAGGGGAGAGGGGGGAGGCGCGGCGGCTCGGGCCGTGGGCAGGGGCTGGAGCATCAGCCCGGGCTGGGGCGCCCTCAGTCCTGTCCTCACGCAACCGACGGCCACGCGGACGGGCGGTCTTGGGCGTGTGCCCGTCTTGGGAGCGCGTCTCATGTGCGGGCACGGAGCACTGTCCCCTTCCTCCCAGGGAGGCCCTCCTTGTCTGGCTACAGAAAGGATGGGAGGAGCCAGGGGTCACCTGAGGGCCTCAGGCCCTGGGAGCAGGTGAGGTTCTGACGCCGTCTGTTGGTGGTGGAGTCACATGCAGGCCCCTGTAGGGAAGCGCCAGGCTGGGGTCCTGTGCCCTTGGGGCCCTGGCCACGCAGGACGGAGGGCCGTGGGCAGGGCTGCGCTCACAGGTGGCACACCGATGTTGCTGTGCTGGGTGTGTTCCGTGTGGAGGCCAGGAGACCTCGTGAGGCGGGAGGGGCTGAGGTCACTCTCTCGAGTCTTTGAAGGCAGCTGGGCAGAATCCAAGGTAGACCAGGGAGGCGCGCTCTGGCTGGAGGCTCTGGGGGCTCTTTTGAGGACGAGGTGAGATGGCGAGAGGAGCCTCGGCGTCAGCCGCACTCAGGAAATAGGTGGTTTGCGGGTGGCGCCGGGAAGTCCTCCGTGGCCTTGAGTTCCAGCCAACGTCCTGCCGGGCGCCCTTGGGGGGAGCTGCTGTTGGTGGGCCTTTGTGTGAGCAGGGTGCCGTGGCCCGGTGGGCTGGTCTCCACTTTCTGCACCGTGGTCCTCCTGGGACAGACAGCTCCGGAGGCGCTGTTGGTCGCTGGTGAGAGCAGCCTGTCGGTGCCCGCCTTTGGACTGGGGTTTAATCGCCGCCCAGGGAACCTTGCCTTTCACCCGTGGCTACCCGGCGCTGGTCTTGGTCTCTCTGGGGGCGTGCTGACGGCGCAGGCTCTCCCTGTGCACGGGTGCCGGGCTCACGGTGTCTCCCCTGAGCCCCGCACGATGGTGCTGTCTCTGCCCCCGAGCAGAGTGCTGAGCCTCGTGTCAGACGGCTAGGAAGCGATGGAGGCAGGACTTGCATCCTGGTCTGCCCGTCCTGGAGCTCCACGTCGTATTTGAGGCTGGAGCCAGGTCCTGGAGGGGGGCTAGGTGTGGCTGCAGAGAACCTTTGTCACGCGTTGCTCTGCGCCGTGGAGCCGTGCGTCGTGGGCCTGCAGGAGTGACGTGTCCGGCCAGGCCCTCGGTGCGGACCTGGGGGACCTGCTGTGGGAGCAGGTGAGGGGAAGCCGAGCAGCCTCGGGGGCTCTGCCCGCCACGCGCTGTGCGCACCTGCCGAGCCTGGCTCTGTGAGGCGCTGGTCCCTCTGTTCACTCAGCCTGTTCACACCTGACGCACGCTCCAGCTCTGGGCTGCTCTGATGACTGCAGTTTGTTCTGAAGATCAGTCTTCCCCCTCTGGGCTATACGTGTCTCAGAAGAGCCCTTGGCTCCAAGCTGTTAGTGTTTGAGGAGCCCGGCAGCGCCAGGGGCTTCGCAGGTGGCGCTCGTGGTAAAGACCCCACTTACCAACGCGGGAGACGTGGCAGACGCAGGCGCAGTCCCTGGGCGGGAGGACCCCCTGGGCAAGGGCATGGCGCCCCACTCCAGTGTTCTTGCCTGGGAAATCTCGTGGACGGAGGAGCCTGGCGGGCTACAGTCCATGGGATTGCAGAGTCGGACACGACTGAAGCAACTTAGCGTGCAGCGCCCGGAGCCCTGTCTCTCGTGTGTGTGTGTGTGTGTGCGTGTGCGCGCGTGCGTGTGCATGCACGTGTGTGTGCCCGTGCGTGCGAGGGAATGGATGAGTGGTTCAGCCGAGCACACGGGGATGTGCCCTGGCTCTCGTGTGTGTGTGTGTGTGTGTGTGTGTGTGCGTGCCCACGCGTGCGAGGGAATGGATGAGTGGTTCAGCCAAGCACGCGGGGATGTGCCCTGGCTCTCGTGTGTGTGTGTGTGTGTGTGTGTGTGCGTGCCCGCGCGTGCGAGGGAATGGATGAGTGGTTCGGCTGAGCACGCGGGGATGTGCCAGGCAGACAGTGAGGCCTGTGGCGTGGGAGCCTGTGCTCTGCTTGTCCCGCACCAGGCCGGACGTCAGGCTGGCAGGAGCCCAGGGCGGGCTCTGCATGGGTCAGTTGGCCCCCGACCGTGCCGTCCTGCCAGGCAGCCAGGGTGCCATCGAGGGGCCCGGCTCCGCCTTGTCCCTCTGCGCTCCGCCGTCGTGCGTGCTCCCCAGCCCCGTGGACTGGCCCCGACGCGGTGGCCTCCTTTGGCTGGAGCCGGGGCACTGCGCTGGCGCTGCAGGTCCTGGGCAGCCCGCCTTGGCTTCCTGCCGGGATGGCTGTGTGCGCCCGCTGGGCACCCTCCCGACCCTCTGTCCCCCCTGGAGGGGGCAGGGCCGGGCAGGGAGGGCATGGGAGCCCCAGGCCGTCGGGGGGTGTGCCCCTGTCCCACGTGGGAGCCACCGGAGGACGCGCTGGCCCTCCCCGCCAGCTCTTCCGCTCGTCCTGGCCATCAGCGTCTCTGCAGCGGTGGCCCCGGGGTTCTCAGTGGCGGAGACGGACGCTTGCCTGTCTGCTCAGCTCTTGTTGCCACGCGACCTGATGGCCTTTGGCGGGAGGTGTGGAACCAGAGGTGTCTGACAGCTCGTCTCGACGTGTTCTTCCTGGTGGTCGTGCACGTGTGGGTCCCGGGGCCCCGTGAGGCGCTGGCCGTGGGCTCAACGGCAGCAGGGCAGGAGGCTCCTGCTCAGGCCGCGTGCCCTCGGCTGGTCGCTCGCGGGGCCCCGGGGGCCCAGGCGCGCTTGGAGATGCAGGCAGCGGCCCTCCTGTAGCTGCCCCGGCTCCGCGTCATCTCGGGTGATGTTTTCTGGGTTTTTGTTGCTTTCCACAATTCTGGTTGGACCTAACAAGGCGAGAGTTACTCTCTCTAAGACTGTTTCCTGGCCTGGCTGGTGGGAGGTGGCAAACAGACCTCTCCTGGCTGCCTGCTCGTCCCCTCATCCCTTTATTCCTCAGGCCTCCCTCCTTGCTTGGGACTCGTGG
>SJYS01006054.1:528439-541444 GCA_006410695.1 Philantomba maxwellii
GGGGCGCGGGAGAGGCTCCGCCCAGTCGGGGGCGTGGCCCGGCTCTGCCTGGGGGCGCGGGAGAGGCTCCGCCCCGTCGGGGGCGTGGCCCGGCTCTGCCTGGGGCGCGGGAGAGGCTCCGCCCAGTCGGGGGCGTGGCCCGGCTCTGCCTGGGGGTGCGGGAGAGGCTCCGCCCAGTCGGGGGCGTGGCCCGGCTCGGCCTGGCTCCGTTCCAGGCTGGACGTCGGGTGCGGGTGGCCAGGCTCCTCAGCCGGTGCCGGCGGGGGTGTCGGGCCGGGTGACTGCCAGCTGCTGTCTGTGGACGCGGACCCGCCGGGCCAGGGCGCAGGGGTGGGCGCGGCTGCCGCACCGTGCTGGGCTTCTGGCCTGGTGTGCCCCCGCCGCTGGGACCCAGGGGTGGCACGGGGGTGGGGCGGGGACACACCCGAGCTGCTGGGGTGTCTCCCAGACCAAAGCCCCGGGTCCCGCCGGTGCCAGCAGGGTAGGCCAGGCCCCCTCTGTGAGCGTGAGCTGGGAGACCCCGGCGCGGCTGCCCATGCCAAGCAGGGCCCCCTGGAACGGGGCTCCGCAGGGAGGGAGAAACGGAACTTTGAATTTCAAATCGGGTTAAATTCCTTCAGTTTAAAGTCTTGACTGTTCCTTGTCTGTTCCTGTTGGAGAGCCAAGGATGTTTAGTATTCTCTCATTTCTATGCTCTGCTAATTTTATTGTCTTTCCATATTTTCTTGCCATAAATGTAACAGATTTTATTATGTATAAACCATTTTTAATATAGCCTCTCATAAAGCTGGAGGAACGAGGGGGATTATGCCTTGGCAGCCCTCAGAACGCACACATGTCCTTCCATTTTTAAGCCTCTGGGTCAGGCCTCCATGGAGCCTTCCTGACATGGCCCTTGCCCGGCCTTCCAAGGGAGGGGGCGGGAAGGACAGGGTCCTTTCCTGAGTGCCGTCCGCCCGTGGAGACTCGCTTCTTCGTTGCACGTGCCCCCGGGCGGCACTCGGGTGTCTCAGCTCCGTTCACCGGTCTCCTGCCCCTCCCGCGTGCGGCTGGAAGGGGACTCTGGCTCAGAGCTGCCCAGGTCTCCAGCCGTCTCGGCCCGGGACTCTGGGTGCCCAGGGGGGTGTCCTGGGCCTCTGAGGGCAGTACGCGGTCTGAGGGGGTGCCATCCAGGAAGGCTGCTCTGGAGGGGGCGTTCTGGAGCAATTTTGTGACCTGTTTAAATATCCGTGACCTTTTGGGTAATTGCTCTGTAATGTATCTCGTCATTAATTGTAAAATACTTTCACAGATGCCTTTCCAGCAAGTTAACCCTCTCCTCCAGATAGAGCTGTGTTTCACACGCGACTGGCCCTCGAGGCACCGCAGCTCCTGAGGCCTCGGTCCTCCCGGCCGTGTCTCGCCCTCTCTGTGACGGCCTGGACTGGGCAGGCAGGAGGGCCACAGGAGGGGCCCAGGGGGCAGCCGGAGCCTGTGCTGCCCAGGCGTGTGGAGCGCGTGGGTGCTGCTGCGCCCTGGGAGGGGGTCAGGAGAGGGCTGGCCCGTGGTGCCGGGAGCGAGCCTGGCAGGACCAGATGCTGCACCTGCGTCTCCGTGGAGCCTCCTGGCTCGCCGCTCGCCCGCTCCTCAGAGATGCTGCTGCCTGTGCTTGCTGGCAGGGGACCAGCTCCTCCTGCCCTAGACGGCCCGCCTGCCGGTGGAGCTCGCTTCTTCACTGTGGATGCCCTGGGGCAGCGCATGGGCGTCTCAGCTCTGTGATGGGCGGACCGCAGAGAGCCTGCGTGGCCCTCAGGAGGCCGGCATGGTGGAGGGAGGCCACTACGAGGTGGAGGTGCCCTGGGCCACCGTGGCCTGCTCTTCTGTCAGAAGCCCTGGGCGCAGCCTCGTGGCGAAGGCGTCCCTGCTCTCCTCTGCTGGCCCGGGGGCCCTGGGAGGTGGAGCCCGAGGCACCGGGGTGCTGCGGGCCCCCTGTGCCCGCCTCTCTGCTCCTCAGGCGGCAGAGGCTGCAGGCCCCTGCAGGCTCTTGGGAGCCGAGGAGCTCCGTTTGTTTCTCCGCCGTGAGCCGCTGGTTCTGTGGTCTGCTGTGCGGCCTCCTCCTGTCCTGGGGGAGCGTGTCTGCCCGCCCGTCCGTGTGCAGACGGCACCTCTGGGGGTGTGGGGTGACTGTCTGCTTTTCTCCCTGGGCGAGAAGAAACGCCCGGGGATTCCTGTAACTTCCTCTTGCGAAACCAGATTTCCTCGGCATCCTTGTCATCGGCGGGTCATGGTGGGGAGGGATGTTACCAGACAGGAGTGGGTCTTGACAGGCGCCTCCCAGAACCCCCCGGACACAGCTCTCACCCCTACAGAGCAAGCCCTGAAGCTTCCCACCCCTGGGGAGGCACGCCCCAACCCCGAGGACAGAGCGGCCCTGCTCCTGCCGGCCTCCTGGGTGGCCTCGCCCTCTCCGCCTGGCCGGGCTGGGGTCCCCGCCGGCTCGCTGCTCCTGAGGGGGTCCTGCAGGCCCGCCCTGGAGCTGAGTTCTCGCTGGCTCTGGGCTACAAAGATGGTCAGAATGCTGCCTGCCCTGGGTCCCCGTTGACTCCGTGGGGCCCGTCCTGTCCGTCTCCCTGGCGCCGGCAGGGGCAGCAGCTGTGGCCTTTGCTCTGCGGGGGGGTCGGTTCAAGCAGCGCTTTTCCCTCCCCTGCGACCCCAGATGCCCTTTGCAGCCCCGAGAGGGTGGTGTGCCGCCCCCTGCTGGCACCTGGGGTTTCCTCCTGCTTCCTATGGACTTGCGTCCCTGCGGAGAGAAGGGGGACGAGGGCAGGCGGAGCAGCTGCCTCCTGCTGGGGCCACGGAGGACGGTCGTCGCGCTCCCCGGCCAGCAGAGCGAGGGGGCTGTCGGGCGCCTGTGGGCGAATGGGGTGGGCCTGGAGGAGCGGCTGCCTGGGCTGCTCCCGGAGCTCCAGGGGAGGGGGGCTCCGCGCCAGTAGGCAGCCCGGCCGGTGGCCCGGGGCGTTCACTGGAGTGACTGCCGGGGCCCCTGGGGCCACTGACCTGGGACGGCGGAGGCTCGGGGCCCAGCCCTCGGCCTCCCTGTGACTGTGCGGTCTCCTCCTTAACCCTGGAGGTTAATTGCGTCTGCTTTCTCCAGCGAGCCCCATGTCACACGCCACCCGCGAGGCCGCCCGCCTGCGCTAAGGACTCTTGATTAAACAGCTCCTGTCGGAGAGGTCATCCAGAGCTGCTTCTGACTGTCACCCTCTTGAAACGGCTGCTCGAGTTTTGGCTTCAAGAGTCCTCCTGTGGAGCGACGCTCTGAGAGCCGAGTGCCCGAGTCCTGGCCGGTGGCCTCTCCCTCGCGCCCCGCCCTGGGGGCGGCATCGCGTCCCGGACAGTAGCCTGTCCCCCGGGGCCGCCCAGCCGTGGAGCCGCGGTGCCCGGGTGGCGCGGTGAGGGGAGGTGGCAGGCCGCCTGCTGTAGGGGCTGCTGAGCCAGGGGGCGATACGTGCCGTTCAGCCCCAGAGAGCCGAAGCCGTCCGTCTGGGACCGGAGAGCTGTGGAGAATGTATGCAGGGCGGAGTCGTTGTCTGGCTTCAGGAAACCTGATTGACTTGGAAACAGTCTGGGGGACCCTTCCGCAGTGCCCGGAGCTCTCCGTGGAGAGGAGCCAGCTCCTTGGTCCAAGCCAGACGCTGAATTTATTGTGAATTGAAGTAGCCTCAGCACGTTCTTGTAGCTAACAAATGTGATTAAAAATGCATCGCGTTTGTCGGACGCCCTCATATGTCGGGACCTTGACAGGCGTTGCTGTGGCGGCCCCCGCAGTGCCAGGAGCTGGACCCGTCCGTCCTGAGGCTTTGGGGGAGGCCGAGAGCCGAGCCCGGGGCCGTGCTGGGAGGTGCAGGACGGAGCCGAGGCTGTCTGTCCCCCGGTCCGGCCGCCCCAGCTGACGCTCTCAGGGCCAGCGAGTCCTCGAGGGCGGTGGGGCTGGTGGGCACCCAGCACCCTTCAGTCTTCACTGTCCCCACCGGGCAGTTTTCTGGGTCCAGCTCCGAGGGAATTCATCCCCGAGAGCCATGGTGACTGGTGGGTTGTCCAGGCGCCTCCCCGAAGTGCTGCGGGCTTGGGCAGCCGGCGCCTCTCCCAGCCGCCTGCGTCCTCCTAAGCGGGCCCACTTCACCTGCGCACCCCCAACCCTGCCTCCCTGCGCCGGCGCTGTCGCGAAGGGCACGCCCGACTCTTGGGACCCCGTGGGCTTCAGCCCCAGCTGCTTCTGTCCGTGGGGTTCTCCAGGCAGCAATACTGACGTGGGTTGTCATTTCCTGCTTCACAGATGATGCCCTCCTGCCGGGGAGACCCTGAGGCCGGGGAGACCATGAGGCCGGGGTTCAGCGTCCTGGCCGCGATCGTGCTCTCTTCCTGGACACGTGGCCTTCGGGCTGCTCTGTGAGGCCCGCAGCGCTCCTCACGCGGACTGCTTCACTACAGAGCCTCCGTTTCAGTTCGCTTTTCATTCGAGAGGCCCTGTTAGATGTACGGTAGCACCATTTATCAGCTGATTCGCCTGACCTTGTGGAGCTGGGTTGTTTGTTTTGAGGTCTGTGGTTTCTAATGAAGCCCCCACGAAGGCAGGCAGTGCGGTTGTTGCCCCGCCTGGCAGGGCACTCTGGCGTCCGCGTGGGGCTAACAGCGCGCTCAACGCTGTTGGGCCGTCACCAGCTCCTCGGTGACGTGACTCGCTGAAGCTGGGTTTAAGAGCGGAGACTGGTAGCAGCAGGCGGTCCTCAGAAGTCATCCTGGGCCTTCTTGCACGGGGCTTTCGGAGGAGAGGGTGCTGGCGTGGCCTTGCGCTGGACGCCTGGCCGGGCCCACGTGTGCGNTCGGTGACGTGACTCGCTGAAGCTGGGTTTAAGAGCGGAGACTGGTAGCAGCAGGCGGTCCTCAGAAGTCATCCTGGGCCTTCTTGCACGGGGCTTTCGGAGGAGAGGGTGCTGGCGTGGCCTTGCGCTGGACGCCTGGCCGGGCCCACGTGTGCGCGGCGGCGGCGGCTAGAGCTCCATGCTGCCGCTCACACTGCCTCCCCCTCTTCCTGACCCAGCCTTGGGACTGCGCTGCCCCAGGACCCGCCAGGGCCAGCGCCTGGGCCCCGGGGCGGGGCGCGCTGCCCCATCCTGCGTGTCCCCGCCCCGCTCCACGCGTGTCGCTGCCTGAGTCTTCATTGTTTTCAAAAGTGAGACTTGAAGCTGCCTGTTTGTTGATCCTCTTTTGCGTCTAGTCGTTTGAATATTTGGATCAGTGAACTGAGAGCCTCTGAGTTGCTTCTCGCAGGAACTTTGGGTCAGTTGTTGCTGTTCAGTGGTTAAGTCTGAACTTTTTCTTCAGAAAAAGTTAGTCCTTTTTCTCAGTCTCCAGAGTTTGCTCAAATTCACGTCCATTGAGTCGCNTCGTTTGAATATTTGGATCAGTGAACTGAGAGCCTCTGAGTTGCTTCTCGCAGGAACTTTGGGTCAGTTGTTGCTGTTCAGTGGTTAAGTCTGAACTTTTTCTTCAGAAAAAGTTAGTCCTTTTTCTCAGTCTCCAGAGTTTGCTCAAATTCACGTCCATTGAGTCGCTGACGCCATCCAACCATCTCATCCTCTGTCGTCCCCTTCTCCTCCTGCCTTCAATCTTTCCCAGCATCAGGGTCTTTTCCAGTGAGTCAGTTCTTCCCATCAGGTGGCCAAAGTATTGGAGCTTTAGCTTCAGCATCAGTCCTTCCAGTGAATATTCAGGGTTGATTTCCTTTAGGATGGACTGGCTGGATCTCGTTGCAGTCCAGGGGACTCTTGAGAGTCTTCTCCAGCACCACAGTTTGAAAGCATCAATTCTTTGGCACTCAGTTTTCAGCTCCAATACTTTGGTCACCTGACGCCAAGAGCCAGCTCATTGGAAAGACCCTCATGCTGGGAGGGATTGGGGGCAGGAGGAGAAGGGGCGACAGAGGATGAGATGGCTGGATGGCATCACGGACTCGATGGACATGAATTGAAGCAAACTCCAGGCGATAGTGAAGGACAGGGAAGCCCGGCGCGCTGCGGTCCATGGGGCCGCAGCATCGGATGTGACCTAGTGGCTGAATAGCAGCAGCCTTCTTTATGGTCCTGCTCTCATGTCCATACGTGACCCCCGGAGAAACCTTAGCTCTGACTAGATGCGCCTTTGTCGGCAACGTCCCTGCTTTTCAATATGCTATCTAGGTTGGTCGTAGGTTTTCTTTCAAGGAGCAAGCGTCTTTTAATTTCATGGCTGCAGTCACCATTTGCAGTGATTTGGGGGTCCAAGAAAAAAAAGTCAGCCACTGTTTCCACTGTTCCCTATTTGCCATGAAGTGATGGGACTGAATGCCATGATCTTAGTTTTTTGAATGCTCAGTTTTAAGCCAACTTTTCCACTCTCCTCTTTCACTTTCATCAAGAGGCTGCTTTGAGACAGGCAAGGTGGTCTGGTATTTCCATCTCTTTCAGAATTTTCCACAGATTGTTGTGATCCACGTAGTCAAAGGCTTTAGCGTAGTCACTGAAGCTGAAGTCGGTTTTTTTTTTTGAATGCCCTTGCTTTTTCTATGAAGCCTTTCTTCTCATCCACTCTCACTTTAATCATCTCGCTGCATCTCTGCAGCTCCAGGGGCCTGTGTGGAGGTTCTGAACCCCACTTCTCAGATGAGAGGCTGAGGGAGTGACTTGGCCGCAGTCCACACAGAAGTCCAGTGGAACTGCCCGGGTCTCCTGTGCCCGGCCAGCCTCTGTCCCCAGGCAGGAGCGGTGCTAGGCAGGAGGGAGCTCAGGAGCGCCGTCGCTTCTCATCTGTCCGCAGGGGCACCTGTGTCAGCAGCGAGAGGGGCAGCGGCCGGGGCTAATTGGCCGCTTCCAGAAGCAGGATGCCAGCTTGCTTTGAATAGATGCTCTGAGCTAGCGTGTCAGGTCGTCTGTGTTATTGAGATTTTAAGGCTGGACAGACGTCAGGCCTCTCTTGATATAATCTCCTTAGTCTATTTCAAGAGCTGCCAGGAAGATCCGGGAGCCACTGGGTAGAAACCGGGGCCGACGCTCGAGCCGGTGCTCCAGCGGTGCCTGGGCCTCCCGCTGCCCTGCCTGCCTCCTGGGGAAGCCTCTCTCCTGTCTGGGTGCGCGGCTGGCCGTTGGACCCCGGCTCCTCTGTGGGCGCCTCCGAGCCCCACAGCTGTCTTCTCCCAGTTAGGAGCCCCGTCCCTTGGAGGGGTTTGTCACCAGCTCAGTTAGCCAGACCCGTCCCTGGCTCCCGTGGATGGGTGAGAACGCATAAACATGCAGAGGCTGTTTTAAACTCTGTGTCGAAATCCTGTCCTGGAAATACAGGCCCCCAGCTGCCTTGAGGAAGGCCCTGCCGTCGGTGACCCCTGGTGCCGGTGGGCGGGTGGCCGCGGGGGGACAGGCGGGCTGCGGTGCGTCGCCCCCCCAGCAGCCACCCGGGGCTAGGAGGGCCCGAGCCCAGGCCGCCTGCAGTGTGCCTGGTCCTCACGGCCCTGGGTCTGGCCTGGGCACTGAGGCGCCCTGGGTGGGGACCTGGGAGCGGCCCCAGCTCCTTCCGAGGTGTCACGGCTCCTGTTCCGCTCGCCTGGGCCCAGATCTGCAGCGTTAGCATCCGAGGCAGCGTGGACCTCCAGCTGCTCCCGGTGCTGTCTGTGTTCGGACTGGGTGGCCAGGCTGGCTGCAGGCTGCACCCCAGGGCGCCCTGGCTCTCAGAGCCGGAGCTGAGCTGCGCCCGCCCCCGCCTCCCGGAGTGGTGAGCACGGCTCCTGGCGCTCTGTGCCCGTCCATGTCTTAACGGAGGGCCAGGCAGGGGCGCTGGCTCTCTTGAAGAAACTTAGAAGCTTTGCCAGAGAAGCAGAGTGCTGACCAGCTGTTGGCTTATTTACTTGTCTCTGGGCATGAATGGTGAACAGCTCTGCCTCTCGGCTCAGCGGGAACAGATGGGAGCCTTTGCCTGATGGATTCCTTACCTGCAGGGCCGCACAGCTGGGGGGAGCCGATCGATGCTGCGCCTCCTGCCAAACCTGCTCTGAAATGGGCTTAATCGCCTCCAGCCCCGCCCTCCAGCACCGAGTGCTCCCATAAACCTGGGCTGGAGGCGCCGCTCGGCTCGGGCCGCTCTCCCCTGGGACCGAAGCCTCTCCCCTGGGACCGAAGCCTCTCCCCTGGGACCGAAGCCTCTCCCCTGGGACCGAAGTCTCTCCTCAGGGTGTGTCCTTGAAGCAGCCAGGCTCCTGCCAGCCCAGGAGGCCGCCCCTGGGCTGAGCTCAGCCCCACTCTCTGTGGGGCCCGTGGCCGGCGCTGTGCCAGCCTGGGGGCGTGTCCGCGTCCGCCCCGGGGTGTCGCAGAGTGGCCTCTCTGCGCCCCGACACTGCGGGGTGGCTTTGAGCCCGAGCTCCTCCTCTCTCTCCCTCTCCACATGCTCGCCTCTCCTCGCGTGTGCTCCTGTTTACAGATCCGTCTTGGAATGGTGAGCCAAAATAATTATAATGTTTTCTGTGTGAAAAAAACTCTTTTCTTTGTATGTTGGGGAAACAGCGATGCGAGACACAGCTCCTGGTGTTAAGGCAGCTTCTGAGAACTGTCTTGTCAGAGGCTCGGAGAGCTCCCGCCTCACGGAGGAGGACTGGGCACCTGGGGTCTCCCAGGCCCGACAGGCTTCAGGGGGGCTCAAGGGAAGGTGGGGGTTTCGACCGGGCCTCTGCTTCATTACAGGGTGTGTCATCTGGAGTAATGTTTCGAGTGGGTCGTTGGGGCGGGGGCAGCCAGTGGAGAGAAGCGGCCGCTGGCTGGAAGGAAGTGGTTCTGGGGATGGGCAGCGGGCAGAGAGCAGGGGCCCCTGCGTGTCTGGGTTTGAGCCCATGTGGCTGGAGGTACCTTTCGTCAAGAGAGCAGGGGAGGAGCCCAGGATTACCCAGGTGCTTGCGCTTCTCTGGACGTGTGGGTCAAGGAGTCTGTGGCCTCCAGGAGAGGCCCTCAGGGAACGGGGTCATCCGGGCTGGCCTCGGACCCAGGCACACAGAGTGACCCGGGCTCCTTCCTGGGCGTCGGCTGTGGTGCCTGGAGGGGCGCGGAGCGGGGGCAGCGCCGGGGGACGCTCTGTTCCTGAGCGTTGGGGTCCTGGGCAGCCCCAGCAGGGCCCAGGGTCGTGCCCGGGAGCCCCTTGGAGGGGGGTCTTCCAGCTCGGTCTCAGCTGAAGTGCAGGTGTGCTAGGACGGCCCTGCCCGGGATTCCGCCGTGTTCGCAGGGGTGGGTGGAGGCGGGCGGCATCCCCCCCAGAGGAGTGGGGAGGGGCAGGTGTGCAGGGCGCGGGGCGGGCCATGGACCACCAGGCAGAAGGGCCCCGCCTGGCTGAGCGCCCCCTGCCCGTGGCGCGCTCTCGCTGGCCCTGGGCCGTGCCGGGGTTGGGGGGCTTTCGTGGAGCAGCACGGCCGGTGGGGCCACGTCCCGGGGAGTCTGGAGTCCGCAGCGAGGACTTGCTGCCCCAGTCTGCACAGAGGACGCAGAAAGTGAGGAAACACGCGCCCGGGAGACGCTCTCGCTGCTGAAAATAAGCCGCGACCCCCACGGCGGCGGGACGCCTGGTGGTCCCTCTGCAGGCTCCCTGTAACCTGCGGAGTCGCCGCGGGCTCGAGGGACGCGCGGCCAGCGACTGCGCTGCTCCGGGGAGGGCCGTCCTCCGGGCCGGCGCCGGGGGCCGGGGGCACACCGCGCACCGCCCAGCCAGGCCTCCTGGGCGACGGGGGCTGCAGGCAGTGACCGTGTCTGTGGTGCTGGCTGGGAGAGGGCCCCCGGGAGCACTGAGGGCTGTGTGCCGTCCCTGGGTCCACCTCATCACTCAGGTGCCCCGTGCACGCTCGCATGTCCGTGTGTGTGCACGCCCGACGCGCCGGCTGTGTTTGGGCTGATGGTCCTTGGTGCACACGCAGGGGAAGGTGTGTACGTGCAGGCCAGACTGGGGCCTGTGCACGGCAGCCAGGGCCGGCTCCATCCCCCAGGCCCGGGAGCCCAGACAGGCGGAGGCCGCCCAGAGGCCCTCGGTGCCCAGGGTCCTCGGGCACGGTGGGCGGCCTTCAGGGACACCCTGCAGGCCGCCCGAGCTCCGCGCCCTGCGCAGCCGCAGTGCAGCTTGCAGAAGCTCGCAGGCAGCGAGGAGCCCCTTCCCTTCGCGCGTCCCTGGGGTTTCGCCAGTTTCCCAGGCCAGGCTCCCACGCTGTGTCAGCGAGCTGCGCCTCCTGGGCTTCTAGCGTCGGGACGGCTTGTCCTCCTCCAGTCTTTGACGACCTCGGCTCTTCTGAAGAGCCCCGGCCGGATGCTCGTAGGACGTCCTGAGACCAGGGTGCGAGTGATTTTTCATCGCCGCGAGGCTGAGCTGTGAAAGTGCAGAAGTGGTGCTGTGGCTTCTCAGGCGTGTGGGGGTTGGTGCTCGGCATTGGCGTGTTCAGACGCGGGTGCTGCCGGCCTTGGTCACCGGCTCCCCCAGTGAAGGCCGGGTGTCCCCTTCCGACTGAGGAATGTCCTGGGGCAGCCCACGTCCTCCCGACTTCGCCCGCTGCTCTGAAGCGCGCGTTGCCGGGCCGCCTGCAGTCTGCATCGCTGGGGCCGTTTCCCAGCTCCCTCGTTTCTCTGTTTCTCCGTCGGGCCTCTCAGAGGAGGGCTTGCCCCTCTCCCGCCTGTTCGTTGGTCGGTTGCTTGGAGGGGCCGGGGGTGCTGGTTTGCCTGCCCGGGTGATCCGAGCCTTGGGCTGTGGCGGTCTTCCCAGCTGGCTCCCGTGCCCTTTTCCTTTGCCGCGCTCCTGGTTTGAGCGCCGTTCCGCTCTCTGAACTCGTGTCTCCCTGCCCCTGTCACGCAGTCGCCCACTTTCCCAGGGAGCCCTGGCTTCTGCTGGGACGGTCCTAGCCTCCTGCGGGGCGTTGCTCTTGTGATACTGAGGGACTGGCTGTGCTCACGGCCTGCTGCCTGCTCGCTCAGCCTGTGGACACAGGCTCTGCTCCGCCGCCCGCCGAGGCTGCGCCAAGCGGGGTGCGTCTGTGCACAGACCCCGTCAGCGCGCTGCCCCCCCGGCCGCCGCCCGCCCACCCCACTGCGCCCGCTCTGCGCGGCCTCCCAGGCCTGGGCGGAGCCCTCCTCCTGTCGGCTGGCCGTCCCCGCTCTCCTCGCCCCCCGCCTTCTCTCAGGTCCCTGCACTGGATGGACACGCTGCGCTCGGGGGCTGCCCCTGCACCCGAGCGGCCGCCTCGCTGAGGGCCCAGTCCTGAGGGCTCTCCTTCCACGGGTGACGGGCAGGGTTGAGGCTGGAAGCGGGCGGTTTGCGGAGGACGGGGGCAGCGGGGTCCTGACAGCTGCCCGTCTTGACCGGGCTCGACGTCTCGCTGGCTGTCCTGACCGTGGGCGAGGGATGGGCCTGCCTGACCTGTCCTCGTCTTGAGGGGGGTCACCCCTCCCACCTCCAGTCAGGCCCAGATGGGGAGGGTGGCACCCAGGGGGCCCAGTGAGGGCCACAGGCGGGGTCGGTGCTCGAGGAAGCTGGAGAGCAATGGGCTGCCCTGGAGTCGGCTGGCTGGACAGCACCCCGGCCTCCCCGGACTGTCTGTCGCCCCCGCCAGTCCAGGCCGGCCGCACTCGAGGCCTCCTCTCAAGTGGAGCTCAGGGCCCTGCCAACGTCCTCCTGGAAACGGGCAGAGCAGCTGCAAAGCCAGGCGCAGCCGTCAGGACCCGGAGGCCACTTGGCAGGGCGGCCGTGTGCTGTGTTCACAAGCTGTTCTCTCGGCATCAGGAGGGGCGCGGTGGCCCTGCAGAGTCGGTGCCGGCTGCGTCCCGGCCTTTCGTGGGGTCATCACCACGTCTGAAACCACGTGCCAGGCAGGGGTCAGGGCGAGGATCCTTCCTTCCCGCCCCCACCAGTGCCCGAAGGGGCGGGGACAGCAGGCAGGCCTGGGAAGACCCTCCGCTCAGAAACAGGACCTGGGGCCGTGGGCAGCGTCACCCTTGCTTCCAGGAAGGCTCCGCCTCTGCCCCCTCTGGGACACCCCGTCCCAGCGACTCTGTGGAGCACTCAGGGTGCTCCGGGGCTTCCCGGTGGCCAGCGTGGCCCTCTCCCTACTCCCCCCCAAGGAGACTGAAGGGTTGGGGTCTTGGCCCCTAACCCAGAGCCGACACCCCCAGGGAGGATTCCCAGAGCCCCCCAGCAGTTTCACTGGGCCAGGCTGGGGTGTCACAGAAGTGGGGTCTCTGAAGGTCTGAGTCCAGCTGTCCCTGGGGTCACTGGGGATGCCTGTCCGTGGCCGCATCTGCTGGCGGCTTGGTCAGGGAGCTCACCTCCTGCAGGATGGACGCAGGTTACGGCAGCTGGGCCGGTCACACGGTGGAGCTGGCCTGGAGTGGCAGAGCAGGGGGCGCGCGGCCGGGACGGTGGAGCTGCGTCTGGCCCGTGACCAGGGGACAGTGCAGCACCCCGTGCACCGCGTCTGGCTCGCTGGCTGCAGGAGAACCTGGGGCCCAGGCCTCAAGCCCGTGCGGGGCCCACTGCCGAGACCCCCGGGTGGGGCTCGTGGTCAGGGCAGCCCCTGACGGCCTCTGGACACCCAGCCCCATGAGGCGCGCCTGCTGGTGCTGGGCCTGTGGTCTCTGTCGGTGCCTCAGGTCACCACTGACTCTGCCCCGTGTCCTCCACCAGGCCCTCCACGAGCCAGCCAGCACCCAGGGCTCACACAGAGGCTCTGGGGGACACCGCCCAGGGTGGGGGCTGCCCAGGGCAGTGAAGCGCCCCTGCTGTGGCCTGACAAGCCGAGGCCGCCGTAGGGGGAAGCTGCCTGTCAGCGCCTCCCAGCAGCGGAGCGCACAGCCAGGCGAGAGCTCATAGCTGAGCCCGGGGGCGGGCGGCAAGGCCGGGTGGGCACAGGAGACCACAGTGGGTGGAGGCCACCGCGCCCCAGAGGGGAGCCCCACCCCAGCCCCCAGCCAGCTGGCCCCAGGC
>SJYS01006054.1:571083-585531 GCA_006410695.1 Philantomba maxwellii
GCCCAGCCCCCTGGGGGCCCCTGTGACCCCTGCCGCGTGTGGGTGGGTGTGTGTGTGGGCGGGCGGTGGGCGGGCGGTGGGTGGGCCCCGCCCTCAGCTGGAGTCCTCGAGGCTCTCCTGTCTCTTTCTCGGGCCCCGTGTGGTCTCTTCCTCGGGCCCCGTGTGGTCTCTTCCTCTACCCTAAGCTGATCTTCTCAGCGGGGAGGCGCCCCTCCCCACCGCGCTTGCTTGCACTCTACCCCCTTCAGACGTGGCGCTTGCCCCGGGCCTCCGGGTGGCACCTCTTCCGGGGGCAGCCCGGGCCTTGGCGGGGGCTCGCTGCCTTCCCTGTCACCGGATAAGCCGTGGGGCGTTTCCGCAGCCCTGCAGCAGGACGCGGGGCGCCCGAGGCCGCGTCCAAGGCGACCGCAGGGGTCACGCAGAAGGTCGGAAGCAGAGTGCCTGCTGTGTGTCAGGGAGTCCATCCGTCTCTGAACAAAGTGCGTTTCTTCTGAGAAATCTCGAGGGGTGGACGGTGTCCCTGGGTCCCCGTCCTGCACGCGCAGGTGGTGGGGGCAGGGCGGACCCCCCCAGGACCCCGCAGCCCCAGCCGCCACTGCCCCCGCCGGCTGCCCCCACGCAGACCCACTTGGCGCTTTTTCTCCTGGGCCCTGGGCGGCATCTGCACGGTGAGGTCAGGAGTCCTGCCCCTAGGTGTGGTCCTGGGGGCTCTCGGCCCCCGTCCTGTGGGTGAGCNCCCCCCAGGACCCCGCAGCCCCAGCCGCCACTGCCCCCGCCGGCTGCCCCCACGCAGACCCACTTGGCGCTTTTTCTCCTGGGCCCTGGGCGGCATCTGCACGGTGAGGTCAGGAGTCCTGCCCCTAGGTGTGGTCCTGGGGGCTCTCGGCCCCCGTCCTGTGGGTGAGCGGAGGGGCGCTCCTGCTTCCCCGACCAGGCCTGCCGTGTAAAGGCCGTTTCTGTCCTTGTCGGCTCTTCAAGGGCGAGAGGAACTGAGTGGCACAGGCCTGTCTCCAGGCGCGTGTCAGCCCCGGGCCCCGCACCTGGCGTGGACCACGATTGGCAAGCGAGCGGCTCTGGACACAGCAGGGCTGGGCGGGCGCCTCCCTGGGGGCAGTGAGGGAGCGCCTGGTCGCTTTTCAAGCTTGACTTCTCCTGTCTGCTCGTGCTTCCAGGCCAGGGGCGCCCCGCAGGTGCTGATCAGGCGGTGACTGGAGGGCGTGCGGCCGCCCCTGCTCCTCCCCGGGATCCCTGCGGGCGCGGCCACGCGCCTGGTGGATGCGGCGGACGCCAGCCTCCCGCGAAGGCGCCTGGCTGGCGGGTTGTCAGGACGGCGGCGTCCGTGGGAGAATGAACGGTGTGCCGGGCTGTGTTGCCCGGGTGGCGCCCCTGCAGCCGGAAGGATTGTTGCGGGCTCGGGGTCGGCTGCAGGCCTGGAGGCGCTGCTGGCACTGTCTGCGGGCTGGAGCCTGGTCAGAGTGGCTGCGGGTCCTCCGGCGACTCGGANCGTGTCAGCCCCGGGCCCCGCACCTGGCGTGGACCACGATTGGCAAGCGAGCGGCTCTGGACACAGCAGGGCTGGGCGGGCGCCTCCCTGGGGGCAGTGAGGGAGCGCCTGGTCGCTTTTCAAGCTTGACTTCTCCTGTCTGCTCGTGCTTCCAGGCCAGGGGCGCCCCGCAGGTGCTGATCAGGCGGTGACTGGAGGGCGTGCGGCCGCCCCTGCTCCTCCCCGGGATCCCTGCAGGCGCGGCCACGCGCCTGGTGGATGCGGCGGACGCCAGCCTCCCGCGAAGGCGCCTGGCTGGCGGGTTGTCAGGACGGCGGCGTCCGTGGGAGAATGAACGGTGTGCCGGGCTGTGTTGCCCGGGTGGCGCCCCTGCAGCCGGAAGGATTGTTGCGGGCTCGGGGTCGGCTGCAGGCCTGGAGGCGCTGCTGGCACTGTCTGCGGGCTGGAGCCTGGTCAGAGTGGCTGCGGGTCCTCCGGCGACTCGGAAACATGCGGGGGAGACCGTGCTGCCTCAGTTCCGCGTTGGCCGAGCTCACAGGTGCGCTCAGAGCCTGTGGCCTGGTGCTGCCCTCTGACCGCCTGGCCCGGCCGGGACAGCAGGAGGCATCGGGCCCCCCAGCCCTGTGCCCCCTGGCCTGGCTGTCGTCCTCGGGCAGCTGCGCTCCATCCCTCCCCTCTTGTCCTGCTTCGCTGGTCCTGGTTTTTATCCTGTCTCCTGTGCTGGGCCGTGAGCTCCCTGAGGACAGGAGATGTGACCTTATAAAAACCTTTTCTCTTTTTTCAGTTTTGTAGTGCTCACCTGGAGGCTGGGGGCTCAGGGTGCTCAGTGAGGGAAGGCCTGAGCCTGCGCTGACCGGCACCCCAGGGCCGGCAGTGGGGCCTAGAGAGACTGGTGCGCACGAGCGGTCAGGTCACCTCCGCGGGCCCGAGGCAAGGTCACCCCATTGCCCGGCCGCCGCCTCCTCCCGGAGGTGCTCCTGAGGGCCGAGCGCGAGGGTCTGAGGGCCCCCGTCGCCCCAGGGGCCTGCACCAAACCAGCCTTGGGCCCCCTCCCCAGAATTTGGAGCTGTCCCACCCCTGCGGTTACAGTCTGGTAATGGATCGGCTAAATTGAGTTTTATTCATTACGGTTGGACTTGAATTGAAATTGCAGAGAGTAATTTTCCTTCTCACATTTCAAGGTCAGATGAGAGTATTTACTGTGTGGCCTCTGTTTATCTGGGAATGCAAATTGAATTTGGTGGTTTCGGTTGATGAGATGTTGGGAGCGGCAGCCGGGCGGTGGGCCCCTCAGCCTGCTCCTCGCCGGCCCTTTGATCACAGTTACTTCAGCCTCTGCTTGCCTTGTTCTCTGGTTCTGTTTCCGCTGTTTGGATTTTTAAAATTTTTTATCTGAGAAATGTGTGCTGACCTTTGGAGGCATTTAAGGATTGGGATTAGATGCTGTACGTGAAGACGGCTGTGTGCCACCGGCCTGGGCGTCCTGGCTCCCCTCCCAGGCGGCCCTTCTCGAGTCCGAGCAGGACCCGGGCTGGAGGGGCACCTTTGTCCAGCCCTTGACTCCCCACACATGCCAGCGCTGCCCCTGGGCGAGACTGCGCCCTGAGCTCAGCCCCGTGAGCCCGGCTGGCTGGGCATCGGGGCACCCGAGTGCGCAGGTGGGCTCTGGCTGGCGTCTGCCGGCCGAGCCGGCTCTGGGGGCTCCGCTGTCCTGGGCGTTGTGGGCCCCCCTCTGGGCCCCCAGAAGCCACGCTGGTTTCCCCTCCTGGGTTTGTGTGTTTGGTCGGGAAGGGGGACACTGAGCAGGCAGCAGTGGGGCGGGCGGCCTGGCCCAGGGCTGCGGGTGCGGGCGGGGCGCCTGTGGGAGGGCCGGGTGTCGCGGGCGGGGCCTGCAGGCTGTCCGCGCGCTCCTGTGGGAGCATCGGTCTCAGGGGCAGCTCTGCGCTTCCTCCCGTGAGTCCCCCCCACCACCTGGCTCCCTCCTGGTCCCTGCGTCCACTGTTGATCCTCTGGGCCGCGCTTCCAGCAGTGAACCCTGAGTTCTGGCGGTGAGGAAGTCCCTGTTGTGTGGGGGCCCCTGGCGGTGCAGTGGCCCCTGGCTCCCTCCTCAGGGGGAGGCCGCGGAAGCTGAAGCCCTTCTGGCTGGAGGCCGTCCTCACCACCTGACCTCCCCTGGGTGCGTGCGCGTGGCTCGCCTGTGTGCCCGAATCCTGCTGGGCCCTGCCCGCCAGCCGTGGCCCCAGCGGCAGGCCGCTCTCTCCCCGCTTGTCTGCCACTGGACCTCGGCTCCGGCCCGCCCTCTCCGCGGCCTTCCCCTCGCTGTGCACAGGCAGCCCCGAGGGTTTTCAGCTTTGGAGGATTCCCTGAGGAGCTGTGGTGGCCCCGAGCCGCGTGGGCATCCTCGGGCGGCTCTGCGGCTGCCCCGGGGTGTGGAGAGGGCCTCTGAGCTCTGCGGCTGGCATGCAGCCCCGTCCTTCCCGACGAACACACTCCGCCTGCCTGTCCCCGGTGGCCCGGGGCGCGGCCCCCGTGCTGGAGTGGCTGGCGGTGGGCCCGTGCCCTGGTCGGCGGAGGTGTGCAGCGCCTGCCGGGTCCTGGCGGTAGGATGGAGGCGCTGGGGTGCGCATGTCGGCCGCGTCCGCTCTCCGCTCCTCGGAGCCCGGGGCAAGGACGCGCCGAGGACTCTGAGCAGCTGGGGATGGTCACTGACAGTGACCTGTTTGCTGCCGCGTGACCACCAGCATCTGAGCTGCGTCCGCCTGCAGACCTCGGCGGGCGCCTGGTGCTGCCTGGGAACGCTCCCGGGCAGTCGTCACAAATCAAGCTCTGCCTCGTCCCGCCGTCCCAGCGAGCGTCTGGACCATGTTACTTCCCAGAAGGATCACGCACTTCAGGGCTGTTCTTGGTGGGAACTCGGGTCCAGTCACAGGAGCACCGTTTCCGCCCTCTGAGCTGACCTGCCAGGCAGGCCTGGGTGCGAAGCCACCGGCCCGGACGCAGCTCAGAGCAGGGCTCCGACTGGGCCGGTGTCCTTCCCGGCTGGGCTGCCCCGCCCCGCCCCGCCCTCCTGCCTCCCAGCAGTGCCGCGCGGGCTCGCGTGCCAGCCCTGACTGGTGTCTGACACCGCGGCGGCTGGAGCTGCGGGGAGAGGATGTGGAGGGCCGGCCCCCCGCCGCCAGGAGAAGGGCACGGTGGCCCCTGCAGCCTCACAACGCCTGGCTCCCTCACTGCTGCTTGCACGCAGGCCTTCCTGGCGGGGTGCCCTGATGACGACAGCGTCCGGGCAGCCTGCGCGGGCCCGCCTGCCGAGCGGGCTCTCGTGCTCAGGCCTCACCCCTCCTGCAGACGCTGGCTCAAAAAGGCATTAGTGCACAGACACGCAGGCTGGCCACTCCTCTGAGAACCGAGGGCCTCTCTTTGAGCTCCCAGGGGTGCACGGAAATGCCACTGACCTCAGGGTTCAGCGTGAGCACAGAGCCAGAAGTTTAATTTTTTATGAGTTTGTCCTCTGCTTCAGCAGAAGGGCCACGATGGAGCGAGAGAAGGTTCCCGCGGAGAGGAGGGGCTGTGTGCAGAGAAGGTTCCCGCGGAGAGGAGGGGCTATGTGATTGGACGCCTGTGGCCCGCCCAGAGGTGCTGGCGGCCACGTGTCAGGCTGCAGGAGGCCTGTTCTGCTGAGTCCGCTCCCCCCAACCCCCGGGCGCTCCGGGAGGGGACGCAGCCTGTGGGCTGGCGGGGCAGGCTGATCTGGGACGTTACTGGGTGAGATCTTGGAAGCATCAGGAAAGCACGCTCCTGGGGGAAGCAGCACGTTTGTGCCAGTTTGTTCAGCTTTGTCCCCCGAGGCCGAGCTGTTCACAGTCCCTCCTCTCCTGCCCGTGGGGGCGTCCGCCCCCCGCGAGGTCACTCCTGTGGGCACACCCCGTGCTCCTAGCCGCTTCCCCGAGGAGGTGCAGAAGCCAGCGCCCCCTCCTCCCTGTCCCCTGCCGGCGGCCCCGCTGCTTTGCTCTGGGAGGCGGTCTCGGCCCCCTTCGCTCTCTGCTGCTGCTTCCGTGCGGCCCTCCTCGGCTGCTCTTCATCCTCCTCCTGTCTCTGCCCTCGGGCCCCCACGGGCCCCCTGGTGCCGCCCTCCGCGGGCGGGCGCGCTGCCGTCTAGGCTGAGCCTCCGCTCTGCCTGTCCTCGCCCTGGCTCTCGCTCCTGCGGTGACCGCGTGCCCGCTTCCTGCCTGCCTCTGCCCCGTGGCTCCTGCGCCCCGCCCTCCTCTCCAGCCTCCTTCTCCAGCTCTGCCCTGCCAGGCGGTGCAGGAGGCGCTGAGGGGAGGGAGCCACACGCCTCGGGCAGGGGGCCCCTGGCCCTCCTCTGAGGAGGGGCCCCCCCCCCGCTCCCCCTCTTGCTTGGGGTGGGGGCTGTCTCTTATACACATCTAGATGTGTATAAGAGACAGGGTGGGCTCTGGCTGGCGTCTGCCGGCCGAGCCGGCTCTGGGGGCTCCGCTGTCCTGGGCGTTGTGGGCCCCCCTCTGGGCCCCCAGAAGCCACGCTGGTTTCCCCTCCTGGGTTTGTGNGACAAGGGAGCCCGAGCGCCTCTGCTTAAACCCGAGGCGGAGCGGTGCTTCAGGCGCTCGGAGCGTCCCCACCTGAAGCCAGTGATTCCAGAGCCGATGTCACAGCTCTTGATTGTTCAGTCGGCCTTTGAATAGTTCCAAATGGAACTGGAGCTCAAAATAGCCTGTTAACAAGTCTGTTGCAAATGAATATTTATACGCTTGTCTTTTAATATCATTTTATGCTTTTAGTTACGCATCACCTCGAGGTGGCAGGTGCCGTCGGCCAGCTGTGCAGCGGGGTCGGGGGGCTCAGTCTTAGGGTGGGACTTTGTGGCGGGGCTGCCCGGGGTCAGGCGGCAGGGCAGGCGGGGGACCCTTGGGGGACGACATGCCAGCTCCCGCGGGCGCTGAGCCCCATCTAGGGAGCCCAGACCAGGAGTTCTCTTACAGCGTTCTCTTAATGTGTGTTTCACGTTCACTCTCAAATTAGCTGTTTAAAGAATTGCAGTAAATTATAATAAAACACCACGTACTTACTCAGATGTGAAATAGGAAAAGTTAGCATGGTGGAGACCACCCGCACTGCCTGCAGTCCCTGTGGATTAAGGTTTTCTTGAAAATCGTATAATCGAGGCAAAAAAATAAGTGGACACCNCTCTAAATGTGTGTTTCACGTTCACTCTCAAATTAGCTGTTTAAAGAATTGCAGTAAATTATAATAAAACACCACGTACTTACTCAGATGTGAAATAGGAAAAGTTAGCATGGTGGAGACCACCCGCACTGCCTGCAGTCCCTGTGGATTAAGGTTTTCTTGAAAATCGTATAATCGAGGCAAAAAAATAAGTGGACACCCAAGAATGGCGCAAGATGCAGGCGTCCTCTGTGGGCCTCGGCTCCCGCTGTAATGTCTTCAGAGTCGTCTCGTGTAGTCATTGGGCGTCAGCCCAGGTAAACGTTACAGCTCGCAGCTTATGACGGGATCCCGATAAAACCTCCAAAGGAAAGAGCAGGAGCTTCTCTGGTGGTTCAGTAGTCAAGACTCCATGCCTGTGGTGCGAAGGCTGTGGGTTTGATCCCTGGTCGGGGAAGTTAGCCCTACCCACCCCCACCCCCCCATGCCGCATGGCGTGGCTGAAAAAAGACAGAAAGGAAGAGAGGTTTTTATATTAAAGGTTTTTTGGAAAGAGGTTTTCTCTGCTTGGAGTGGCATGAGCTTGGGGTCTGACATCCACACTGCACAGTGCTCCCGCCACGCCCGATGCCCTGGGGCTGGCGCCTCCCTGCCCCGCAGTGGCGTACCTCCCGGGAGCTCTCCTGGTAGCTGTGCCCTCACAGAGCATGGGGGTCTCTGTGTGCGGGCACCTCTGATGTGGGCGGGATGGGACGGCTCTGAAAGTCCGTGTGGGAACCGGCCAGGGCAGAGGACAGCCCCGCAGGCTGTGAAGGACGGGGGGCATTTTGAGGGGAGTGCTGGGCTTCAGGCCCAGGGCCGCCCACCCCGGTCTGTGGTTGAGGGCGGCTCGGGGCCCCCAGGTCCACCCCGCTGGAGCCCTGCACAATCCGGGGGTGGGAAGGGGCCCCCGTGGGCCTATGGGAAGTGCTCCAGGCTGGCCTGGCTCTTTCAGAGGCACCTCCGAGCCCGTGGCCGGTATCTTCCCTGCTGCGCGAGGCGCGTTCTGGCGTCACCCTGGGCCCCGTCTGAATCCGGAGTCTCCTGAAAGGCTCCGAGTAGCTGCTCAGAAGCGGGGGGCGGGCTGGGCGCGCGTGCGGCTCCATCTCGGGGCTGAGTGATGCGTGGGCACTGGGCCTGACCCTTCTGCCCTTCTGCCCCTGCAGCGCCCGGGAGCTGGAGAAGGCCCGACTGCAGCTCCAAGACGAGGTCCGTCAGCTCGGCGGCCAACTGCTGGAGGAGAGGAAGCGGCGCGAGACGCACGAGGCCCTGGCGCGGCGGCTGCAGAAGCGAGTCCTGCTGCTGACCAAGGTACGAGCGGCGCCCGGGGCCGGCCCCCCCCCCTGCCGCGTCTACCCTCCCAGGCCAGCAGATCCCTGGCCGGCCCCCGCATCCACAGCCCCAGGCCAGCAGATCCCCGGCCGGCCTCCGCATCCACCCTCCCAGGCCAGCGGCTCAGGCCCCCGCGTGTCCTCAGCCCCAGGCCAGCAGATCCCCAGCCGGCCCCCGCATCCACCCTTCCAGGCCAGCGGCCCCCGGCCGGCCCCGCGTCCACGCTCAGTCGTCTCTCCAGGCCTACGCTGGCCTAGTCTCGGCCACGCGGTGCACTCACAGCCCCCAGCAGCGTGTCTCACTGCTGGAGAGGTTAGCCACCCGCGGAGCCGCCTGGGAGTCACGGCTCAGGCCGGGCCGGCTCCCCTGTCCCTAGAGGGGGCGTCTTGGCCGTGCGGCCGCCTTGTCTTTACGCTGCCTCTTCAGGAGGCTCTGAGATGCTGACCCCAAGCCCCACTGCTCCTCTCCTCTCCTCCCCTCCTGAGGGCCTCGTGTGCTGACCGGGGGTCGGTCGTCGGCCCCGAGCCCCTGGCTCCTCACGCAGGTCAGCCTCCCTCCGGCCCCAGGCAGGCCCAGCCTCTCCTTCAGAGCCCAGTGAGCAGACACTGGCATGCACTGTGGGCCGGGGTCTCCAACTGTGCTGAGCCTGGGGCTTCTGAAGTCTGCCTCGATAAGCAGAGCTTGCTGGAGCATGAATTAAGGTTTTTGTGTGAGAGAGCGTAATTTAAGACGTTGCCGTGGATGCTGAAATTTCAGAAGATGAGGCAGGAAAAAGCCAGAATCTGTCCTGAGATGCTCTCGTGGGGGGCGGGAGGGGGCGTCCAGCTGCTGGCAGGCTGATGCTGAGGGGCTGGGCAGGCCCCCACCTGGGAGGGGGCAGTTCCCCCGGGACGCACCAGGAGCTGGTACTACGTGTGACAACCGTGTGTTCTTGACGGTTTGATAAAAACCCGGGACCTCCTGGTCACGAGTCAGCTGGAGGAAGCCTGCTGTCTCACGGCCTGTGCCCCGCGGGCGTGCCCTGCCATGAGTGTCGGGCGCGGACCGTCCCACCAGCATCGGAGCAGGTGCCCCTCCGGAGACCTCAGCCGCCGCCTCGGGGCGGCTCCCCAGGCCCCTCCCCTGCCCTCCGTCTCTCGTGTGTCCTGGTGTCTTCGCTGTGGGACACGCCCATGAGACACGCGTGTGGCCGGCCCTACGGCGGCTACAGTCCCGGGGACGGGTGGGCGGAGCTGACAGCCCCTGGTGCCCGCAAACGTGACAGGTGCAGGGCTCAGCTTGGCTCCGGAGTTTCGAAGGTGCTGAGGGTGGAGCTGAGACCCGGGACTTTGACGTTGGTAGAAGGAGCGTGGAGAACTGGGCCTCCCGGGCGGGGAGCCCCAGCGTGGACGGCAGGAAGCCGCCACAGCTCCAGACAAGACACCGGAAAGAACAGGGCACAGCCATTGCTGACCCGTGCCCAGCCCGAGGGCGCAGGCCGCGCGAAGGCCCAGAGGGGAGGCAGATGCGCTCAGGGCCAGGGCTCCGACGGGCGCCACCGACGCCGGGGCCTGACGCCCGGGCCGGAGGCTGTGTGGCCCCTGGCGCGGGAAGCACGGAGCTCTCCCCGGTGGCGAGCGGGAGACCGTCCGTGTGACCGCGGGAGCACTGCTCGCTCGCTGGGCCTCTGTCCTCAGCCAGAAGCCCAGGCCGGATGACCCTGGCCCACTCCGAGTGCTCCGCGGTGCTCCACACGGAAGTCGCTCAGCCCGCCTGGTGCTTCTCACCGGGACGGTGCTCGCGGGGCGCTGGGAAGAGTCCAGAAGGACCGGATGGAGGTTTCTGAAGGTTCAGAAATGGAACCACCGTGCGACCCAGCGGTCCCGGCTCTGGGCGTTTATCCAGAGGAGGCAGAAGCAGCATCTCACAGGGACCTCCGCACCCCTCGTTTGTCACAGCGCTATTGCTGAAGCCCAGAGGACCCCTCAAGGGACGGCCGGTAAAGAAGTGGAGGGTGTGCGGTGGCCAGTCCTCAGCCGTGGAGATCCTGCCGTCTGCGACAGTGTGGCTGGACCTGCGGTCATTACACTGATGAGGCGACTCAGAGACGGTCTTGCCTGTGGGTGGGATCTCAGAAAGCTGAGCTTATGAAAGAGGCCAGGTTGGAGGCTGCCGGAGGTGGGGGTCAGGTGGGAGGGATGGGGAAAGTGGTCAGGAGGACAGATAAGTGGTGGTGGGGGGTGGACGCAGGGCAAGGCCCACCCCCTGCCTGTCCGCCCCGTGGGGCTCTGGGCTGCCCGTGCCGCGGGGCAGAGGGTGTGTGCCTCCCGGTGGGCGGCCCTCCGGCCTCAGCTGCCTGTGGCCCCAGAGGAGCCCCTTCGGGCTTTGGGAGGAGTCACCCCGTGGGCCCGCGCGGGCTCTGCTGTGGTGTTAAGGGCCGGTCCACTTCCGCGCGGTGCTTGGAGTCACAGCCAGTGAGGCTCTCTGGGAAGGTGCAGCCCCTGACCGTCCGCAGGTGCCACCGCCTGGCCGCTTGGAGAGCTGTCCCCGTGCAGGGCCCACCAGCCCCATCGATGTCGCCCGCGGCTGGTGCCCGCGCTGCCCCGCGAGTGAGTGTCCCGGGGCTGGATCGGCGGCCTGGAGGCCTGCTCTCCGTCAGGGAGGGCTGCCCCGGCTTCGGGGGTGGACCCCCGCTCAGGGCGCGGGGCAGGGGTGCCTGCTCTCCGTCAGGGAGGGCTGCCCCGGCTTCGGGGGTGGACCCCCGCTCAGGGCGCGGGGAGGGGCGCCTGCTCGGCGGGGCTGCGTGTCCACCGGCGCCTCCGCAGCCGTCCACTTGTGCTTGCTTCCGTCTTGGGCGCTTTCTGCCCGTGAGAGTCACTGCTCCCGGCTCCCAAGGCAGGAAATTTCCACTCGTCTCGCCCCAGCTCAGCAGGTTGGAAGGCAGCGGTGCGTTCTGGCCTAATTCAGCCTGGCCTGGCCCGCTGCGCTCATGGGCATAGCTCTGAGAGGCCTATTGATTGCCTGGCCCTGACGGATGGCTTACACTGCCTGTCACTCGGAGCTGTGTTTGCGAGGGATCGATATGGTCGCCTGCGGCCTGCGTCCAGCACGCAGGATCCGTCCTGCCAGCTGAGTGATTAAGCCGTTCGTCAGGCCAGTCTGCGGAGGGCGGCCAGCCTGCTGCCCCCAGCTCGGTGCGGGGCGCGTCGCCCCCACCCGCGCAGCACCGTGGGTTCACACGCGGCCTCCTCGTGGTCTGGGAGCTCCCTCCTCGGGGTGCCTCCCGCGTGGGTTAAGAGCTCCCTCCTCGGGGCGCCTCCCGCGTGGCCCGTGGGCTCACACGCGGCTGCCTCGTGGTCTGGAGCTCCCTCCTCGGGGCGCCTCACTGTCTGGCCTTGAGGTGTGGTTGCTCGCGTTTCCCTCTGCTTCCTGGGGAGGCGCCCCCACCCTCTGGGGGCCCCCAGCCCGGCCCTGGGTGGGTGTGGCGAGTGCACTGTCCCGCCCTCCGCTGGGCACTGGGCCAAGCCCGCCGAGGGGGTGCCCGCTCCCGCAAGCCATCGAGGGCCCTGCTTCCATGCTTGACATTTCGGAGTACAGTGCTTGGAGGGTGCAATTTTATTTTGAGACCTTATTAAGCATCTCCAGTCTAAGGGTTTAATTGTTACTGATAGCTAAGAGTGTAATTACCTTGGTGAAATACCCTGACTATTTTAAGCAATTGAAAACTGGCTTCCAGAACTGGGTGAACACAGACCATTTTCCTATTTGAAATGCGCTATTTCCAGTGCACCCCTAATACTCCACAATATGGTTACAGAATCCTATTTATAGACTTTAAGCAGTGAAAGCTAACTTTTCGCATGGAATTAAAAAAAATGAAAATAAACTCCCCCCTTCTCCCCACCCCCAGTTCCCTGGGGGCGTGGCCTTTGGAGGAGGACAGTGGTTACTGCCGGCCGGCTTTCTCGGGGGCATGGTCTGGGGGTGATGACGTCCACCTCGTGGGTCCCCACTGTTGCTGCTTAAGAAACAGATATGAGGGCAGAAGGCGAGGCAGGAAGAGCTGGGGCCCCCCAGGAGAGGCCGGGCTCCTCTTGCCTCGTGTGCAGACGAGGTTGTGCCAGAGGAGGCCCGGGAGCAAGGTGGGCGCCCTGCCTGGGCTGGGGGAGCCGTGTCGCCAGGGGCTCCCTGAGGACAGGGCGCCCCCTTCGCCCAGGGGTCCACGCTGTGCCCAGGGGCTCTGTCCAGCCTCCTGGTTCTTTTCCAGCTGAGGGCTCGGCTTGGGTGTCGGCACTGGCATGAGGTTATTTATCTTGTGTAAATGCAGCTCTTTCTGTTCCTTGTATTCACTGGGCGGCTTAGAGAAGAACGGTCGTTATGCAGGAACCACGTGAGGCGGGGCTTGTCCAGCTGCTGCCGCGGGTCAGCAGCCAGCGGCTCCGCAGAGGGAGATCCAGGCTTGGGCGGGGCCCGGGCACGACCCCGCGGTTCTCTACGGAAGCCCAGCGCCCCCAGAGCCTGCTGGTGCTCGCCCGCGACGCGAGAGCAGCCTGCTGGCGGGAGTCTGCACTCCTTCCTGATTTCAGGCGGCTCAGCCCTGCGAGCTAGGGCACAGCTCCGACTCGTGCAGAGTCCAGCGCACAATTCCAGACTCGTACACTGCGCAGTGTGTGGGCGTGTGTGTGTGTCAGGTCAGAAGGAGGGAGACCGTGGGGATTGCCGGGTTTTTCTGAGTTTCCCAGAGGCGATCCAGGTAGGTGGTCCTAACCCCTGTGTGCCCAGCGAGGGCGGGTTGAGGGCTGGCCCCTTTGCTGTGGATGCCCTGCGAGTGACGGAAGAGTCCTGGCCCGGTGACTCTGGTTGAGTCACGATGGGTACAGAGGCGCCAGCTCGTTTGTGAGACCCTGCAGCCGAGGGAGGTGGGGGCCTCGGTGTCCCGTCAGTGAAGGGCCTGCTCCCGCCTTGCCCGCCTTGTTTGGAGGTTTTCGAGGGTTGTGTCTGCAGGGAGTCGAGAGGGACATTTGGTGGGAGACATGGGGCAGGCCCCTCTCCTGGGCCTGCCGACTCCCGAGTGAGCAGGCGCGTCTGGCGGTGAGCAGGCGCGTCTGGCGATGAGCAGGCGTGGTCGTCTTCCTATGCCCACCTGCTTCCGTCTCGTCACCTCGACGTTGGCGCTTTGTGGGTGGCGATGGACTGACCTTTGCCTGTCAGAGCCGTGGAGACACTCCCCTGCTTCAGTGTTCTAGCCTCTTGCACGGGGATGTGACGTGGAACACGGCTTGATTTTGGGTGTGAGTGAAGCAACGAGACGGCTTTCCCCACTGCCAGTGTCATCACCCCAGCACCGTTTCTGGAGCGACCCTTTGTCCCCTGTGTGTGGTCTGGTTGCTGCCTGAGTTGCCGGCCGGTGGTGGCCGACGGGCGGCTGAGCTTCTGTGCCCACCTGTCCTCTGCCCGCGCCACCATCCTCACTGCGGCGACTCGGTGGTGCCCTGATAACGGCGGTACACTCCAGCGGGATTGCCGCCCTTCAGGAGTCTCCGGCTCGTCCTGGTCCTTCGCTCGGCCTTACACGTTTCAGAGTCGCTTTGTCAGTTTACGCACAGTCTGCTGGGGAGCGGTTGGGGTTACAGCGAATTTACAAAGAGTTTGTACATCGGTCTGGGGATACACGGCCCCTTAGCGTCATTGCATCTTCTCACCCCGAGCGTTGGCTGTCTCGTCCCGTCTGGGTCTTCGCGCGCGCTCTCAGTGGCGTTTGCCGGTTTCTAGGGGGCGGTCTCGCGCCGTGTTAGATACCCTCCCCCCGCACGTGTTTCACGTATGGTAATGCGGCCTCCCAGGGTGGTCCTCAGCCGGGTGCGGCCTCCTGGGCCCCCCAGGTGGGAGAGCCCCCCGAGGAAGCCGCCCCCTCTGCACTGGCCTCGCGCCTGCACGTTCTCGAGCCGACCCAGCGCTGCAGCCTCAGGGGCAGGGGGCGCGCGGGGCTCCCGCGCCCGGCTCTCCGTCGGGTCTCAGGAAGCCCGGTAGCTCACCGGCACAGGCGCCCTGTGTGCTGGCTGTCTTTGCAGACAGTCTGTTGGATTGTGGAGGTCCCCGTCGAGCGGTCGTTTTCTAGGGGCTTTTATCATCAGTTCATACCCCTTGCATTTTGGTGTGGGTTATTTTTATTTTCCTATTCAAAATGTTTTCTCACATCCTCTCTCGGTTTGTAAAGGCCGGCCTTCAGGCGAGGTTTGCATGTTCCAAGCAGATGGGAAGGCTGGAAGGGGATCGAAAGAGCCCAGGCTCGCTCACTCTGTCCTTCGCTGAAGCGCAGGTTCTCAGGGGCGGCTGCCGTGAGCTGTGCTCCGTGCTGCGGCAGCGTCGGGTGGGCAGGCTCAGCGCCGGGGTCTCCCTCGGGTTGGGGTAGA
>SJYS01006054.1:674534-684946 GCA_006410695.1 Philantomba maxwellii
GTCCTCCTCTCCCCAGCCGCCCGAGGTACCCAGCCACGCGACGGACGCCTAATGAGCTGTGAAGGTCCATTTTTCAAAGTTGAACATTTCCCGGGCTCCCTGGCCCAGCCTCCAGACGCAGCCGAGTGACATCCTGGGTGCGGGGCCAAGACAGCTCCTCAGGGAGGCCGGCGCCCACACGGACCCTCCACACCACGGCTCTCCTGCCCGCCTGGGGCCCGCGGACTCCTCCACACCGCGGCTCTCGCTGCCCGCCTGGGGCCCGCGGAGAACAGCCCCAGCGGCCAGTCCCGCCGGCCTGAGGTGGCACAGACGAGGCTGGGCAGCGGGGCCTGAGCCCAGCGCAGCCATCACGCAGGGCACCCTGACCCTGCCCACCGCACAGAGGGGAGACTGGGGAGGGGCCGCAAGTCCCCCAACAGCGACCTCGAGGTCTCACCCACCTCGGGGTAGGAGCCAAGGACCTGCAGGGCCATTCAAGGGGCAGCCGTGGGTAGAGATCCCAGACCGCTGGGCCCACTGCATACACCCGGAGAGCGCCAGCTGACCCGTCTGCCAGGACCGCTGCTAGCGTCTGTGTGAGGTGCCCGGACCCCTCGGTTACCCCTGCCTCTCTAAGGGGGAAGGGCTGGCAGGAGGCCTGAAAGTGGATTCAGGCAGATGGGGGCTCAAGCCTCAGCTCTGCATCTACCCACCTCTATGAGCTCGCCCCAGCCGCCTGCCCCCAGGATCCCCACCTGCAGCCTGGTGCCATCTGTCTCTGAGCCAGGGGCCGTCTACACTCCCGTTTATTCCAAACCTCTGTCCACGCTGACACTGTCTTCAGCCCCAGCAGGTATGTCTACCCATCATCCATTCACCCACCATCAGCAACTCATCCGTTCTCCACTCACTCATCTTTCAGCCACCCACTCACCTGTTCATCATCCATCCTGCCTGCCTGCCTTCCTCACCCATCTGTCCACCCATCCATCTATCCATTCCACCATCCATCCAGCTTATCCACCATCCATCCAACCATCATCCCACCATCCATCCAGCTTATCCACCATCCATCCATCCATCATCCCATCACCCATCCAGTTTATCCATCCATCATCCATCCATCCATCCCACCATCCATCCAGCTTATCCACCATCCATCCATCCCATCATCCATCATCTCATCATCCATCCAATTTATCCATCATCCATCATCCATCCATCACACATCCACCCATCCATCCATCATCTCATCATCCACTCAGCTTATCCACCATCCATCCATCCATCATCCCACCATCCATCCAGTTTATCCATCATCCATCCATTTATCATCCATCCACCCACTCACCATCTCATCATCCATCCAGTTTATCCATCCATCATCCATCCCATCATTCATTCAGTTTATTCATCCATCATTCATCCACCCATCCACCCATCCCATCATCCATCCAGTTTAACATCCATCATCCATCCATCATCCATCCATCATCTCATCATCCATCCTTCCTTCCTTCATTCCTCACCCATCTGTCCACTCATCCATCTATCCATCCCACCATCCATCCAGCTTATCCATCATCCATCCATCATCCCACCATCCATCCAGTTTTTTTATCCATCACCCATCCATTCACCCTTCCAATTATCCTCCATCCATTTCATTCATCATCCAATCATATCCATCTATAGACCCACCACCTCAGCCATCTACCCATCCATTTACGAAGAGTAAGTCAGACAGCCCTGGGCCAGGGATAGAGCCCAGGTCCCCGAGTCCTGACCCAGGGTCCTCTCCAGGATGCTAGCTGCTCACACAGCTCCAGGAGCCCCCATTCTGTCACTGGCATCGGCTCTGATCCCTGCCAGCTCGAGGAAGGGCTCCCATCTCCACTCGAGGGTTCTTGGAGACAACCAAAGCTTAAGGGACCAGAGAGGCCCTCACCACTGGCCCTGCTTCAGGGACCATGTGAACTTGGTCAAGAACCTCAGACGCCCCCATCTGCAACAGACACAGGACCGCAGAGGCTCCACACCGGGCCACACCGAGAGAAGCGGCTGTAAATGGACAACGTGGTTGGAGGATGAGCCAAAATGAGGAAAAATAAAGGGACAAGACACGTTCTGCCCTCACCACCAACACCACAGCTTCCCAAGGGTTCCAGCTGATGTGGACTAAACCTACCCAGAGGAGCCCTCTGCAGATCCCAGGCAACAGGACAATCTGAAACCCCCAAATTATACCAAACACCCGGAAACAGACGCACGGTCCCTGAGCAGCCCACACCTGTGGGGTCCACGCTGGGAAGCGTCTTCTTCCCCACGTGTCCCTGGATCCTTTGGCTCCCTTGTCCGTTTGCATCATCACATGACATGACCCCGGACATGTCATATTAACGGAACAGAGAGCAAGACCCTGCACAGCCTTGAACCTGTGCTCACACGCACTGGCAAGCACGTTCGCAGGCGTAACTCACACACACAGGGCACCCTTAGAGAGACCAGTGGAGACACAACGTCATTACTCAGCGACAAAAAACAACGGGCTTTTGTCAAATGAAACTTGGATGAACCTCCAGGAAATTTTGCTAAGTGAACACAAATCCAGCCCCCTAAAGTTACATACCATATGATTCCACTTATAGAGTCTACTTGAAAAGACAAAAATCATACAAATGGAGGACAGATTAGTGTTTGCCAGGGGTCAGAGATGAGGCTGCGGGAGGGAGCTGAGTGTGGCTATGTGGCTATAAAAAAGCGCTAAGGATTTCTGTATTGATGGAAATGTTCTGTATCTGGACTGTATCACTGTCCATATCCCAGCTGTCATATAGTTTTGCAAGATGTTACTCCTGGGGAGATATGGATAAAAAGTACCCAGATATCTCTGAATTATTTATCATGATTGCATGGGATCGACAATGGACCTCAAAAATGCTAAATTTAAAATGGGTGAAATCATGCATTGAAAAGGGTGGTGTTTTTAGTAAAAGGTCAACTGGATTAATATATATGAAAAGAAATGAAACAATCCCTACCTCACACCATAGAATAAAAATTNGACAATGGACCTCAAAAATGCTAAATTTAAAATGGGTGAAATCATGCATTGAAAAGGGTGGTGTTTTTAGTAAAAGGTCAACTGGATTAATATATATGAAAAGAAATGAAACAATCCCTACCTCACACCATAGAATAAAAATTAATTCCAGATGGACTGAAAGTCTCGATGTCAAATACCAATAAAGCATCTGGAGCAGCCTCTTCAGAAACCTGAGGGGAGGGAAGGTTTTCCTTTAAGCTAACAAAAAGCTCCAACTCTGAAGGGAACGTGGCCTGCTACGGCAAAATGAAGAACGTCTCATTAAAGACGCGAGTGGAAGAGGCAATGTCAGGACACAGGGTTGGGGGAGATACTTAAAACCTATACAGTCAAGACTGGACAAGTATAAAGAGTTTCTACAGGTGTATAAGATGAAGGCAGGAATCTCAACAGAAGGAAACGGGTCAACGTTTTGAACAATATTTGGTCAAGAAATATAGGAAAAGGTGCTCACCTTTTAGCAGGGGCAAAATGAAAAGGACAGTGTCGAGTGTTGACAAGGATGCAGAACCATCAGCACTGAACTGGTACTGACGGGGGGCGGCCTCAGGAGAGCATCAGCTCCTGCAAGCACGTCTGAAAACTGTTTGGCAACATTCACTCAAACTGAGCTCACACCATGCGCAACCCTACTGCTAAGAAACGGGTGCCCACACCCACCAGGAGGCGAGCCAAGGACGCTCCTAACAGTGCCTGCCACTGTCACTGGAGACTGGGAGAACCCCACACCCGTCAGCAGCAGGAAAGCGCCAAGGAAGAGGAGCGCTAGGAGACACGGATGGCGCGCGCAGCACGGCCAACGTGGGTCTCAGAGACGCGCGCGCAGCACGGCCGCCGTGGGCCTGAGACGCGCGCGCAGCACGGCCGCTGTGGGCCTGAGACGCGCCTGCAGCACGGCCGCCGTGGGCCTGAGACGCGCGCGCAGCACGGCCGCCGTGGGCCTGAGACGCGCCTGCAGCTCGGCCGCCGTGGGCCTGAGACGCGCCTGCAGCTCGGCCGCCGTGGGCCTGAGACGCGCCTGCAGCTCGGCAGCCGTGGGCCTGAGACGCGCCGAGCAAGAAAGCTGGCCTCGAAGGGATACGTGTCGCTAGTTCATGGCTCAGACGGTAGAGAGCCCGCCTGCAGCGCGGGAGACCCGAGTTCAATCCTGGGTCGGGAAGACCCGCTGGAGGAGGGCACGGCAACCCACTCCGGTATTCTTGCCTGGAGAATCCCATGGACAGTGGAGCCGGGCGAGATCCAGTCCACGGGGTCGCAAAGAGTCAGGCACGACTGAGCGGCACACACGTTCATGCAAAGCATAAAAACAGGAGCTACAGGGTTAGAAATCAGAGAGGTGTTTCCCTTTAAGGAGGAAAGAGGGGGAACAGTCACGTGAGAACACGAGGCCATCCCGGGATGCAAGGCACGTCTTATTTTCTGAACCAGCTGGTTCTGAAGCGAGTTTCACTTTATGACAATTCATGGAGCTGCCTGTTTTAAAGTCTTGTTTTTAGAAGAAGGCACCATGAGATGGGTCTCCCAGCAGACTGGAGGGAGAGGGTGGCCAAACCCTTTCCCTAAAACTGTAAAAATAGCAAAAAAAAAAAAATCAAAAATAACCATTTCAGCATCCTCGAAATTGACCAAAAGGCATTTATCCAGGAAAAGCGATTAAACGCTGAATAAGCCAGGGGAAATCTGTGACATTCTTGCCTGGAACTGCTCCCAGCTCCCCACTCCCAGCTCGGCTGGAACGTCGCCCTGACGGGACAGCACCGGGCAGGCCGCGAAAACCAGAAGCTTCGCCCCAGAGGCTGCCTTGATTGAGAGCAGAAGGCACAAAGCTCACGCTCAGCAGCAGTGATGTGGACAGCAAGCAGCAGGCTCAGTGGGAGGGAAGGGGGAGCCAGCTGTGCCACCAGGCTGACTGGGACCCTGGCTGGGGCTGCCACAGACCAGGGACCGGCTGGAAACCCGGCTCAGGAAGACACGCAACGTGGCCGCCATCGACGTGCTCGGTAACTCTCCACGTAAGCCCGACTGATGGTGGCACGCCTGGAGGAGAGCAGACAGCCCAAGAAATCCGCACGGCCCTGGGCTCCTGAGGGCCTGTGGACACACGCAGAGGAGACGCGAGAGAGTCTGGCAGAGAGTAAAAGGCAGAAGAGGCGCGAAACTGCCTGGGCCTTGAAGGTGTCCCTAAACCCACACGTAGATCCATCAGCAGACAACAAAAGCCTCACAGACCTCTGACCGATCACTGGCTGATCACTAAGCAGACACCACGACGATCTCGAGGAAGCCGAAATTTAAAAGGAAACCAGGAGTTCGTTTTTTTTAAAAAAGGCAGACCAAGCAGAGATAGCAATCATCACACATCAGGGGCCACGGATTTAGTCCAGGCAAGTTACCCAATAAACAAACAAAAAACCTAGCAAGTGGGGGTTGGGGGTGGGAATCAGAATCCAGAGGTGCTACAGTATGTTCTCTAAAATGCCCATTTTTCAACACAAAATTACAAGATATGGAAAGGAGCTGGGAAAGGTAACTCATACTCAAATAAAAAGCAGTCAATAAAAACTGTCACTGAATGTCACAAAAGTTGCGGTGTATAGCAAAGACTTCAAAGCAGCACTCATAAACCTGCTTTTAAAAAGGGCAAAAGACAATCATGTTTAAAGATGAAAGGAAGATATTATGACATGGACTCAAAAACCAGAGAGCCTACATGCAGAGAGAGGAATTATTCAGCAGAATTTTGGATTCAGAAGTGTAATAACTGAAGTGAAAAACTCACGAAGGGCTCAACAGTCAACCTGAGACGGCAGAAGAAAGAAGCAGTGACCCTGGAGATGATCAGAAGGAAGCATCCCACCTAAGAGCAGAGAGAAACAGGGAGAGGAGGAGGCCTTCCCTGGCGGCCAGCGGCTGAGGCTGCAGTCTCAAGGCAGCGGACCCGGCTTCGATCCTCGGTCCGGGAACAAGATCCCACATGCCGCAACGAGAGATCCCGCATGCTGCGATAAAGGGCTCACGTGCGGTAACTCAGAAAGAGCTAACGTGTAAATACTGACTGGTGCACCCAAATAAACAGACCCTGTTTTAGGAGATAGATAAGGAAAATAAAGTGAGCCTCAGACACCTGCGGGAGACAACACCAAGGGCTTGGCACCGACATAAATGCGATAGAAGCCCCAGGAGAAGAGAAGAGAAAGAGGCAAGAAACTATTTCAAGAAATAACAGCAAAAACACCCCAAATCTGATGAAAAACATCACTCTAACAGATGCAAGATCAACAAACCCCAAGAAGGATGAAAACGAAAAAGCCACACCCAGACGCGCCACGATCACACTGCTGAGAGAGAGGCGACGGAAGAGAAGAGCGAGCCGGCACTGGCCAGACGCAGGCGGCACGCCGGGCGGCGGCCAGCCCAACCTCGAGGGCAGAGGAGCGGCAACGCAGGCGCCAGAAGTCCACGTCCCGCGAAGCCGTCCTTCAGAAACAGGCAAACCGAAGACGCGCGCAGACAAAGACGGCGAGAATCTGGTGCCCGCGGCCCCGACCCAGAGGAAATTCACCAAAGAAGAACTTGAGGCTGAAAGGCAGTCACGTCCAGGGCATTCAGATCCACAGAAAGGAGTGAGGGGAGCTGGACACGACGAGCGTGCGGAGGAACGTAAAAGGCTCTGTAAGCGTTACTTCCCCCTCCGTGCCCTTAGCTGCTTTCAATAATATGAGAGCATATAAAGTGACAATCAGGACACTACATCGCCGTTACAACCAGCATATACTGATGTACTTTCTATGACAATTTTAGCACAGAAGAGGGAGGGGAAACGGAGCTATACTGGAGTGAAGCTTCCGTGTCTTACCATAGCTAAGTCTGTATTAAAAGCTATGACAAACCTAGACAGTGTATTAAAAAGCAGAGGCATCACTTTGCCAACAAAGGTCCATCTAGTCAAGGCTGTGGTTTTTTCCAGTGGTCGTGTATGGATGTGAGAGTTGGACTACAAAGAAGGCTGAGCACAGAAGAATTGATGCTTTTGAGCTGTGGTGTTGAAGAAGACTCTTCAGAGGCCTTGGCCTGCAAGGAGATCCAACCAGTCCATCCTGAAGGAAATCAGACCTGAATATCCATTGGAAGGACTGATGCTTTAGCTGAAACTCCAATATTTCGACCACTTGATGCAAAGAACTGACTCACTGGAAAAGACCCTGATGCTGGGAAAGACTGCAGGCAGGAGGAGACGGGGACGACAGAGGGTGAGACGGTTGGATGGCAAAGGACAGGGAAGCCCGGCGTGCTGCGGTTCACGTGGTCGCAGAGTCAAACACGACTTAATGACTGAACAGCGACAAAAAAATCAGTGTTGATCTGACGCCATTTGTATTAAGATGCACACTGTAATCCCCACAGCAACTGCTAGGAAACCAGTGCGAAGAAATAAAGTTTAAAAATTAACACAGGAGCTAAAGCAGCATGCTCAAAGTATGTACCTGACGCCAACGAGAGACAGGAGGAAGGAGACGAGACGTGCAGAGAGTAACTCAGAAAACGGCAACCACGCCAAGCCAGAAGCTGCTTTCCGTGCAAGTAGACAAAATGGCTCAATTAAAAGCAGAAGCTGTCGGAGTGGATCGAAAGAGCAAGATCCAAACGTATGTTGTCCAAAAATCTTACACCTTAGGTTCAAATATACAACTATGATGAAAGCAAAAGGAGAGAAAAATACATGCAAACAGGAACCACATCAGAGCCGAACAGGTAAGTTAACATCAGGCAAAGAGACTTCAAGAAACATACCCAAGGCAAAGAGACACGTTTCATAACCATATTCAGGTCGATAGCTCAGAAAGAGGTGACAATCATAAACGGATAAGCCCATAAGATGGAGAAGGCAATGGCACCCCACTGCAGCACTCTTGCCTGGAAAATCCCACGGACGGAGGGGCCTGGTGGGCTGCAGTCCATGGGGTCGCGAGGATTCGGACACGACTGAGCAACTTCGCTTTCACTTTTCACTTTCATGCATTGGAGAAGGAAATGGCAACCCACTCCAGTGTTCTTGCCTGGAGAATCCCAGGGACGGGGGAGCCTGGTGGGCTGCCGTCTAGGGGGTCACACAGAGTCGGACACGACTGAAGCGACTTAGCAGCAGTAGCAGCAGCATGCCCATAAGAGCTCCAAAATGCAGTAAGCAAAAATTAGCAGAATTGAAGGGAGAAACAGATAATTCACCACTAATAGTTGAAGATTCTAATGTTGCACTTTCAATAACTGAGAAAACCAGACAGAGGGAATCAGCAAAGATACAGACAATCTGAACGACAGCATCACCAGCCTGATCTGCCATTTGGAGAACATCCTACCCAGCAGAATACACGTTCTTTTCAAACACAGGAGGTGAATCTTCAGGATGGACAATATTTTAGGTCAAATCCATAAATTTAAAATGAATGTGACCATAGAAAGTATGTTCACCAACCACAGTGGAATGAATTAGAAATCAACAAAAGAAATAAGTCTGAGAAATCCTCAAATATTTGGACAGTAAACAGCGATTTAAAAAATAGTCATGAGTCAAAGAAATCACAAAGGACATTAGATAACGCCTTTAATTAAAAGAAAATAGAACATATCAAAGTCTATGAGATGCAGTTAAAGCAGGATTCAGATGGAAATTTATAGCTCTCAGTGTGCATCAAAAAAAGAAAAATCTCAACAACCGAAGGATCTACCTTAAGAACCGAGAAAAAGTCAAAGCAAGTAGAACAAAGGAAATAATAAATCAGAACTAAGGCTGATGAAAAAATAGAAAAATAAATGAACACAAAGCAGAAATCGTCCATTTGAAAAGATTAACAAAACAACAAAACCTTTAGCTAGACAGACCAAGAAAAAAAAAAGACAACGAAAATCACTAAAATCAGTCATTATTAAAAAGAAGTCATTGCTACCGACCCTACAGAAATCAAAGGGACATAAAAGCAGAAAGGGACATCGTGAACGACTTCACACCAACAAACCTCACAGCTTAGAAGAGGAGCGGCAGAGCCACAGGAAGACGCGAATTCACGAACTGCGTCAAGAGCAGAAAGGCTGGATCAGCTCACAACCATCTACCCAAAAATCAATGATTAACTTAACACACTCCCACAAAGAAAAGTCCAAGCCCAGGTGGCGTAAACTGCAAACTCTGTCAGATACTGTTTAAAAGTCATACTGAATCTAGACAAAGTCAGGAAAAAAAGAGGAAGAAAACCTTCCTCACTCATTCTACGAGACCAGTATTTTCCCTGCTACGAAAACCAAAGCTGTCACAAGGAAATATCAGACCCAAACGTCACGTGAGCACTGGCGCGGAAATCCTTCAGAGAACAGCAGCACACCCATTCCAGCAATAGAGAAAAAGGGTTGCACGGGCGGAACGCATGCCAGCAATGCAGGGCTGGTTTGACCTCTGAAAATCAACTGCAGTCATGCTGATAACCGGACGAGAACGAAACGAGCGCTTTAGCAGATGCGCACGACCAAACCCAACACACTCAGCACAGAAACGCTCAGACACCAGCACTACGGGGAACTCAGCCTGCGAAAGACCATCGAGGAAAGTCACCGCTACCGCACTTACTGGTGAGAGGCTGAATGCTCCCCACTAAGCTCAGGCAGGAAGCACCAGCGCCACTCAGCGTGACGCTGGAGGTTCCGGTCGCTGCAATAAGGCAGGAAAAATAATCCTAATAAAAGATAGCCTGTTTGAAAAAGAAGATGTAAGACTCCCCTTATTTGCAGAGGACACGTAGAAAATCCTAAGGAATCCACAAAAGTCTAGTGGAACTAGCCAATAATTAAATTCAGCAAGGTCACGGATAAAACATCCATATACAAAACTCAGCTTTACTCCTATGAACTAGCAACGAACCATCTGAAAATGGAATTAAGAAAATAATCCCATTCACAATAGCATCAAAAAACACTTAAGAATAAATCTAACAACACAAATTTAATTTGCAAGACTTGCATACTGAAAATGACCCCAAAAAACTGCTTAGAGAAAATAAAGGTCTAATTCACGGAGACACACAGTCCATGTTCATGGACAGGAAGACTTAATATTTCCAAGTTGATCTATGAATTAAACAGAAGCCCATCAAATTCCCAGCAAGCACTTTTTTTTTTAATTAACAAGGTGATCTTAAAAATTTGCACAGAAATGTAAAGGACTAAGAAAGTTCCAGAAAAGCATCTACTTCTGCTTTATTGACTCTGCCAAAGCCTTTGACTGTGTGCATCACAGTAAACTGTGGAAAATTCTGAAAGAGATGGGAATACCAGA
>SJYS01006057.1:15310-26592 GCA_006410695.1 Philantomba maxwellii
GGAGTTGGTGATGGACCAGGAGGCCTGGCGAGCTGCAGTCCACAGGGTCCCAAAGAGTCGGACACAACTGAGCGACTGAACTGAACTGAGATGTTAGCTTCGGCATGTGAGATCTTTAGTTGCCACATAGGATCTCTCAGTTGCAGCATGAGGGATCTAGTTCTCTGACCAGGGATCAAACCCAGACCCCCTACATTGGGAATGCAGATTCTTAGCCACTGGACCACCAGAGAAGTCCCTCCAGTTCTGCTGTTTTTACAGAAGAAAGAAGACAACACTGCCGGCCTCCACTGACCTCCCCAGGCCTCCAACCCTCCACCCTCTAACCTTAGAGGTCTCTTTTTATATCATTGAATGCCCACCTCAGGAGGACACACCTATGACCTCCATTCTGCAGAGGGAACTGAACATGGGCGAGCTCTTAACCAAGCTGAGCTCGCATGGGTGGCAAGCAGGGCAGATGCAGGATTTGAGCCCAGTGTTGTCTGCCTCTGAAGCCTGTGGGCCTTCCCCATTCTCACCAGCACATTTTGGGTCTGAGCTCTAGTGGTCCTTGAAGCTGTATTGCATTCTGTGCCTCCCACAGAGTTGGTAGTAAGTTACTCCCACTTATGCAGTAAGTGATACAGTTAAGTTTCTATTACTTGCAACCAAAAAGGATCCAACTAATAAGTTAATAAATCCACTAACATGTATTCATCCAGCCCTACCTGATTGCAAATTGACTTAACGGTACACTCTGCTCCCTCCTTAGAGCCTGCTGAGCACAGAGACTCCCATAAAAATACAAAAAAGAACATTGAGTTTGAAGTATATCTGTAATCATTAGATTGATTCTGGGTTCTAACTATAAATCATAGCAAAACTAATTTTAAATGTGAAGTGAAGTCACTCAGTCGTGTCTGACTCCTTGCAACCCCATGGACTGNGGTACACTCTGCTCCCTCCTTAGAGCCTGCTGAGCACAGAGACTCCCATAAAAATACAAAAAAGAACATTGAGTTTGAAGTATATCTGTAATCATTAGATTGATTCTGGGTTCTAACTATAAATCATAGCAAAACTAATTTTAAATGTGAAGTGAAGTCACTCAGTCGTGTCCGACTCCTTGCAACCCCATGGACTGTAGCTTACCAGCTCCTCCGTCCATGGGATTTTCCAGGCAAAGGTACTGGAGTGGGTTGCCATTTCCTTTTCCAGAGGATCTTCCTGACCCAGGGATCGAACCCAGTTCTACTTGCATTGCAGGCAAACACTTTACCCTCTGAGTCACTAGGGAAGCTAATTTTTTTTTTTCAATATAATTAAACATCAATAAATATGATATGTAAATGGGAAAAAAAATGAGAAACTAGAGGAATTGAATCTTGGCATTGTACACAGACTATTTTGCCAATTCTGGTTAATTTGATTACCTCTTTGGATTTTAGTTTCCACAACTGTAATATAAATCACTGAACTTACTTGGTATGCAAGGTATTTGAATCCTTAAAGATTAAGATGTGCTGTGTTGTTGTTATTGTTGTTATTGTCCTTGTTTCCCACTCCAGTACTCTTGCTTGGAAAATCCCATGGATGGAGGAGCCTGGTAGGCTGTAGTCCATGGGGTCGCTACTAGTCGGACACNTAATATAAATCACTGAACTTACTTGGTATGCAAGGTATTTGAATCCTTAAAGATTAAGATGTGCTGTGTTGTTGTTATTGTTGTTATTGTCCTTGTTTCCCACTCCAGTACTCTTGCTTGGAAAATCCCATGGACGGAGGAGCCTGGTGGGCTGCAGTCCATGGGGTCGCTATTAGTCGGACGCTACTAAGCGACTTCACTTTCACTTTTCACTTTCATGCATTGGAGAAGGAAATGGCAACCCACTCCAGTGTTCTTGCCTGGAGAATCCCAGGGACGGGGGAGCCTGGTGGGCTGCCGTCTACGGGGTCAAACAGAGTCAGAGACGACTGAAGTGACTTAGCAGCAGCAGCAGCAGCAGTCATTAAGTCATGTCCAACTCTTTCATGACCCCATGGACTATAGCTCACCAAGTTCCTCTGGTGAGAATTCTCCAGGAAGAATCCTGGAGTGGGTTGCTGTTCCTTCTCCAGGAGATCTCCCTGACCCAGGAATTGAACCCACATCTCCTGTGTCTCCTGCATTGGCAAGCTGATTCTTTACTGCTGAGCCACCAGGAAAGCACAAGACGGGCTGAATGCAACCAAAAATGAAGAAAAGGAAACTTTTCTAGAGACAAAGAGACCCTAAATATCAGATTCCTCTAATGATAATAAGAAGATGATGAGACATCTATTACCATCATTCTTGGATGAGAAATCTAGCTTGTGACAAGTTTCTTGGCCAAGTTAGTCTCCGGGAGGGCACACATCTTAACTTGAACAGTCTGTGAGTTCCACAGTATAAAAGAACCTAAAAACTCCCTTTCTTTTTTTTATTCACCTAGATTTGTCTAGATATCATCTTTTAAGTGTGAAACATCTTGTAAGTGTGAAATTTTTCTAGGGTTTCTCTTGGGTTATACAGGTATTTTCATGTTTTGAGTTTTCCGACTTCTTTGCTTAGGAAGGAAAATTCATCATCTCGGGGCATGCTGCATATTTTAATTTTTTTTTGCAGTTTTCATTTTGCTTATGTTGCTAAACACTATCATTTCTTTAATGATATCATTTGTGAGAACAGTAATCGCCTTTAAAAGGACAAAATGCCCTATTTTCCCTGATACTGTAACAGCAGCTCTAATGAAAGGTACCCATCCTTAAACAGTGGAAGGAGACCCTTCTCTATGAGAATCAGTTGGAAGTTATTCAATACCAAGGGCTCACTGTTAGCTAGAAATGTCCAAACAAATTATATACCAGTGCTGCTTACTGGCTCTACTCATTAGAAACACATAAGATCCACTTCAACACTGAACAGCTATTTCTGCTTCTTCTCATCTTCAGGTTTGAAAAAATTACTTCCTTGCAACTCTAGCTGAGCTTCAGTCATCACCTAATGTGCTGAAACTTAATTATGCAGCAAAGATTTTTGCTACATCAGGGCTTTCTACAATCCTAAGAAACAAATATTGTCTATAACTGTATAAAAGAAAAAGATTGGATGATGAGCTCAGCTTTATTTCACCAATAACTGCAATGAAAAGAAAAAAACAAGAGCACCTTTTCTTGTAAAACAGTCTCTAGGGACTGATGCTGTTCTCTCTATGCCCAGAATAACAAAGGGAAATGTTGCTGGGGAAAATGTGAGGATGTCTTTGCCTTTTTCTGAAAAGAAAGAAAAAATAAGACCCTGACTGAACATAGCTCCGAAGTGCCAAAAAGAAGTTGAAATGTGAGCCTAGCCAATTCGTGTGAATTTCAAGGGAAACAATGGTGTCTGCATCCCCGCCTGCCCTCCTGCCATGGCCCCATCCGATGCCCTTCCCCCACCTTCTGAGTGATGGAAAATCCATCCATCCTCTCACCACCTCTGGTCTTCCTCCTCCAGAAATAACCCAGTGATGGAGAGCCTTCTGTGGGCTAAGTGCCATCTCCTTTGCCTATGTGACATTTAATTCTCAAGACGATTCTACGATGAAAGTAGAAGATGAAGTAGTAGAAAGCAGTAGTAGAAGATGAAGCAGTAGAAAGCAGTAGTAGAAAGATGAAGTCAACTGGCTCCGTCCCTTGCCTGAACAACTCTCACGTTAGAAAGGACAAGCAGGCCCTGATGTCAGGCAACTCATAGCTGAGCCTCAGTGATATTAGGAATGCTGAGGCTTATGGCAAAATCGCATTTCTCTCCTCCTGGTCACAGTCTCACAGAGTATCCACGCAGAAGGTCGCCACACACAAAAAACAGCAAGATTCCCTCCTCCCCTCAGCTGAATGAGCGGCCACTACCTTTGTACCAACTATAACTTTATCCTCTCTAGTTTTCTAACTAAGATTATTGATCGATTGTAGAATTGTTCAATCAAGAGAGAATTTACATCCTTAGTCACTCCCCAGTTTTGCCATATAAACTCCAAATCCTGTTCTAGTTCTAATACTCCCTCATTGAGACACCCAATGGTTCCCTGTGGTGTGTGTTTTTCCATCATTGCAATGAGCAAGAGTAACTTTCTCAATTAGAGGCATGTTCCTGGGGGCTAAGCCTGTGGTTTCTTATCACTCTACCATAGTATCATTTGTTCCCTGAATTGATCTAAGCCTCTGCTTTTCTCATGTCTAAACTGGGAATGATAAGAATATCCAATTCCCATGTGCATGCATAATAAGTTGCTTCAGTTGTGTCTGACTCTTTGTGACCCCAAGGACTGCAGCCTACCAGACTCCTCTGTCCATGGGATTTTCCAGGCAACTATACTGGAGTGGGTTGCCATGCTTTCCTCATCCAACTCCTGAGGTGCTTCTAAATGAAATGATATGCTCAATAAACACAAGTTCCTCTTATTATCATTCCCACCATGATAATAATAATCGCTCTTTTTATTCCTATGACACCTTACTGCCTCCATGACACCGTTCTGAGACCCCAGTTTCAACATGTATGAAGCTCCTGCTACATGAGAAACACTTTTCTCTGCTTCTCAGAATTCCTCTCAGCTAAAAACCTCAAAAAATTTTAAGAAGTGTTAATATTTCAGTATTAAAACTTCTTTACATGCTGCCTTGTATAAAATTTCTATTTTTATGTTCTTTGTCTTCAATGAGATTGTTTCTGCCTTTAAGGAGCATGTCACATCTGGAAGTTGTAATCCTTTAGCTCTGGGCATGTAGTAAATGACCAATAAAACATGTCTTGATTGATTGGGACAAAAGGCCAGTATGGACAAAAGTGTACCACTGAAAGTGTAAAGGGGCTGGCTTTTTATAGCCGCAGGTCTGAGGCCTGGGGATACATGGAAAAGGCAGTTCAAGTGCCCTTTGGCTTAAGGTTCTCTTTTCTGACCTTCTCTCCTCTCAGGGCTCTTGATTTCCACATCCTCCAGGTTAACAAGATCATGATGTTTTAAGGGTTTGCCTCCTTCTAGTTAGGAAATAGTCTTACAAAAAGAGTAAATCTCATAGTATTCCCTTTTCAGTTCAGTTCAGTTCAGTTGCTCAGTCATATCTGACTGTTTGCGACCCCTTGGACTGAAGCTCACCAGGCCTCCTTTGCCATCACCAGCTCCCAGAGTTTACTCAAACTCATGTCCATTGAGTTGCTGATGCCATCTATTCCCTTTTAGACACTTTTATTTTTTACCCTCCTTTTCTTTCCCACTCAATCACCAAACATTTTTTTCTTGGCTCCAGATAAATAAATTTGTATTAGTAATAATCATCAATTTTTAACTAACAGTTTTCAATTTTTTAATGGTAGGGTTACCTATATAATAAATAGGAATTTAATTTATAACCTCAGATATGCAGATGATACCACCCTTATGGAAAAAAAGCAAAAAAAAAACTAAAGAGCCTCTTGATGAAAGTGAAGCAGGAGAATGAAAAAGTTGGTTTAAAACTCAATATTCAGAAAACTAAGATCATGGCATCCAGTCCCATCACTTCATGGCAAATAGATGGGGAAACAATGGAAACAGTGAGATACTTTATTTTCTTGGGCTCCAGAATCACTGCAGATGGTGGTTGCACCCACAAAATTAAAAGACGCTATTAAAAGACACTAATTAAAAGAAATTAAAAGATGGAAGAAAAGCTATGACCAACCTAGACAGCATTAAAAAGCAGCAACATTACATTGCCAACAAAGGTCCGTCTAGTCAAAGCTGTGGTTTTTCTAGTAGTCATGTATAGATGTGAGAGTTGAACCATAAAGAAAGCTGAGCCCGAAGAATTGATGCATTTGAACTGTGTTGTTGGAGAAGACTCTTGAGGGTCCCTTGGACTGCAAGGAGATCCAACCAGTCCATTCTGAAGAAGATCAGTCCTGAATATTCATTGGAAGCACTGATGCTGAAGCTGAAACTCCAATACTTTGGCCACCTGATGTGAAGAACAAACTCATTTGAAAAGACCTCGATTCTAGGGAAGATTGAAGGCGGAAGGAGAAAGGGACAACAGAAGGTGAAATGGTTGGATGGTATCACTGTCTTGATGGACATGAGTTTGAGTAAGCTCCGGAAGTTGGTGATAGACAGGGAATCCTGGTGTGCTGTAGTCCATGGGGTCGCAATGAATCAGACACACTGAGCGACTGAACTGAACTGAACTGATGGGGCTTCCCTGGCGGCTCAGCAGTAAAAAATCTGCCTGCAATGCAGGAACCACAAGGAGATGCAAGTTCAATCCCTGGGTCAGGAAGATTCCCCTGGAGGAAGGCATGGCAACCCGCTCTAGTATTCTTGCCTGGAGAATCCCATGGACAGAGGAGTCTGGCAGGCTGCAGTCTATGGGGTCACAAAGAGCCTGACACAACTGAAGTGATTTAGCATGCATGCATATATATATATGTATACATATATACATTTTCTTTTTGGTTGCCCTAGGTCTTCAGTCGGAGAAGGAAATGGCAACTTACTCCAGTACTCTTGCCTGGAAAATCCCAGGGACCGGGGAGTCTGGTGGGCTGCTGTCTATGGGGTCGCACAGAGTCGGACACAACTGAAGCGACTTAGCAGCAGCAGCAGATCTTCAATGCTTTGCGTGGACTTTGTCTAGTTGCCGTGAGCAGGGGCTAGTCTTCCTTGCGCTTCATGGCCTTCTCATCGTGGTGGCTTCTTTTATTGCAGACACGGGCTCTAGAGTGCAGTGAGCTCAATAGCTGTGGTGCACGGGCTCAGATGCTCTGAGGTATATGGAATCTTCTCAGAACAAGGATCGAACTTGTGTCTCTTGATTGGCAGGCAGATTCTTAACCACTGCACTACCTATGTACATTCTTTTTTCATACTCTTTTCCACTATGGTTTATCACAGGATATTGAATATAGTTCCCTGTGTTATACAGTAGGACCTTGTTGTTTTTCTGTCCTGTCTATAATAGTTTGCATCTGCTAATCCCAAACTCCCAATCCATCCATCTTCCATCTTGTTGTTCCATCAGCAACTACAAGTCTGAGCTCTATATCTATGAGTCTGTTTCTGTTTTGTACATAAGTTCATCTGTGTCATATTTTAGATGCCACATATAAACAATATCATATGGTATTTGTCTTTCTCCATCTGACTTACTTCACTTAGTATGATAGTATATAGGTCCATCCATGTTGCTGCAAATGGCATTATTTCATAGTATAGGAATGTTTTTCTCAAAAAAATTATTTTTATTGGGATATAGCCAATTAACAAACAATGCTATGATAGTTTTAGGTGATTCAGCCATACATGTACCCATCCTCCCCGAAATTCCCCTCCCATCTAGGCTGCCACATAATATTGAGCAGAGTTCCATGTACTAATACAGTAGGTGAATAGGAATGTTTAATTTGTTATATGCAGCAAGGACTCACTCATTTGATATCCTGAGATTTCTGTGTTAGATTTTCAGTGTTTCTTAGAAGGTAGGGTAGAGAAATTCCTTTTCTCAATAATAATTACATCATTTTCTTTGAAAATTATTTGACTTCTGTTACTAAGGAAATAATTATTTTCTTTAAAATGTAATGTTGCTCCCCACTCACATCTCAACTGACAGTTGATAAACCATCTTGATTAGAGGGTGCTGATGTGCATTCTAGCTGGGCAAAGATATTCAACTGTGCTTCTATCCTGACTCAAGTCAAACGACCAAGCCATGCTCCACGTGGTTTGGCTACCCAGCTCCACACCATGCCTACTGCAAGGACAACTTCTCCCCTAATCTGAACTGTCTGCATTTCTTCCTCTCTCAGTTCCAGGAATCAGAGCCTGGGCAGATCACGGCATGTCCTGTAGCTATTTACATACATGCCTCCACCAATATCTATGTATCTGAGATAGTTTCAATGTATTAGTTTAGATGAGAAAAGCAAGATCCATTATATATGTGTAAAAATATATACATATATACACTTATACTATATATATATAGTATGTTTCCACTTGTATAACCTCTCACAACCAAAATTCCTACATATGTGTCTAAATGTTTATGCACGATTGTGAAACATGATGAATATATAGTAAACTGTATTGGTTACCTCCAAGGACAATGGATGTGAGAGGGGGAGGGGAGATGGGCAGAGAGTATTATACTTTATTTATATATTTTGGGATGTTTTTTATTCATTATAATAAAGCACATGATTTTTTTGAAAAAGGATAAAACGTGAACACACAGAGACATCTCTTAGTTTTTTCTGACTCTTGAAGTTGTACCTGTAGTGCTCAAAAACTCCTTCTGGCAAGAGTAAGAACTAGAAACTTCAGAAAGCATCTGGGTCTTGAAGTTAAAACATATGGGTATAAGGAAGTTTAGAATAAACAGAATAGATTGCTGGGTGTCTCCAAAGGAAAATTATGCATTGTTTGGCTCATTCCCCTCAGAATTATCTGGTTCTAGTCTTTCATTGCCTCTGAGCAATTTTACAACTCTGTAAGTTATGGATAACTAATTGCATGTCTATAGAAAAAGATTATTTTGCCCTGCTCTCAGATTTTGTTCTAGGAGAAGGGAAAGTCCCACTCCTCCCTCTACCTGCTTTCCTGATCTAGCAAGCTGTCTGTCTTTGTAATTTTCTTTGCTTTGTGTATTTCTTACATCTTACCAGTTTCCTTATTAGCGATGAGCTAAATATTATCTTTAACACGTTTATTTTATATATGAATGGAGTCATCACGATTTTACATCTTTTTAAAATTAGTCCTTAACATGGCATTGAATCCCATGGTAACCAGGATCAGAGCCAGCCTGTGACCCTATAGCGAGTTCCCTTGCTTCCCTGTCCCCATCCATCCATCTCATTACCCTTTCTTCTGTTACATTCTGTCTCTCTCTTGCTCACATCCTTCTGCCCACATACAGATGGCGACATCTGTAATGCTCCCTGGTTATTTCTGGGTGGTGGTATTTGAGGAGTTTTGTAGCCTTTTTCACTTGTCTGCTTTGCTTGAATCTTTTATAACAGACATTTGCCATTTTTATAAATCAATAAAGTATACGTGAGCAAAGTCTTGACACTTGTCCAAATTTGTCAAGTGCTTCTTTCTCAATTTTTTTATATCTTTGATCTTCAGAGAACCAGAGCAGTGAGAGATCTGAGATATTAGTAGAGGCCAGTTAACTTTACTGGAGTACAGATTAAAAGATGAGCAAAGTTTCTGAAAGTCTCCCGTACATGCACGATGCCTCTGGCATAGGGTGATCCCAACCCTTAGACACTCCTAAAGCCAGCCCAGCCCCTCTGCCCCTGAGTTCCTGCTGTACTACAGCCCCTGTGAGGCCTTTTCTAGGTGGCCAGTAGTTTGCTGGGGCAGGTTTGACTCCCTGTTACATTCCTAACTGCACCATGAAAACTGGTACATCCATTTGTAAGTGCATCCATTAAAGGCACTAGAGGGAAAGACACCCATCTGACAGGTATGTGCAGCACCTCCAGGTTTTCAAGGGCCATTGTAGATGCTTCTCCCTGCTAGCTGACTGTAGCACACTGTCCTCCTCCACTCCTCGGATGTGACAACCAGAAACATCTCCAGACTTTGCCAAAGTCCTCTGGGGAGCAGAATTGTCCCCAGTTGAGAATCATTGGTCTTATGCATTGAGCTGCTACCTAATCAAGCTTTGTGCTAAATTTTAGAATTAGAATGTTGTACATAACATAGCCAGGGGGCCATTCACCTGGGGGTTATCCTCTCACAGATCCCAATCTTTGTAGCTAGAAAAAGTAGGTAAGATTTGTGTTCCACAGGACTCTCTTTGAAGAATACTGTTTTGATGTATTTCCAAGTAGAGCCACATACTCGATGCTGCTGTCTGGAGAAAAATGCCAATGCAACAAAGAAAGAAAAATGCCTTTTGACAACCCTGCAGATCTGCCCTTCAAAGCAGTGTTTGTGCATCTTTCTGGGCTCTGCTCAGAGGATTATTATTTGCCAGAGTTCACATGGGTCAAATGCCAATGATACTAAAATTCTTTACTTAATTAGCGCATGATATTAGTCATTCCTCTGCAGTCTAGAGGGCTTCCCAGGTAGATCAGCTGGTAAAGAATCCACCTGCAATACAGGAGACCGTGGTTCAATTCATGGGTTGGGAAGTTCCTCTGGAGAAGGAATAGGCTATTCATTCCAATATTCTTGGGCTTCCCTGGTGACTCAGATGGTAGAGAATCTGCATGCAATTAGGGAGACGTGGGTTCCATCCCTGGGTTGGGAAGATCTCATGGAAGAGGGCATGGCAACCCACTCCAGTATTCTTGCCTGGAGAATCCCCATGGACAGGGGAGCCTGGTGGGCTACAGTCCATAGGGTTGCAAAGAGTCAGACAGGACTGAGCGGCTAAGAAGCACAGTACAGCTGCAGCCTGTAACAACGGATTTAGTTTACTGAGAAGGCTGCAGGAACTGAGACAAGGTGGGAAGAATCGTTTTGGCACAGCTTATCCAATAAGAACTCTTAGTTCTTCTTCAACTCAGGTACTAGTGCTTAGGGCTAAAGTAAGATGAGAGCCACCAATTTTTCCTAAGATTGAAGCCTGAATTCACACAAATAATTGACAAAGAGCCTAGGTATTGCTATTTTTCTCCAAAACTCCAAATGTGTTTGTAGTAGCAGCCATGTTTAAAAACAACTGGACTATATGATGATCTTTTACTTTTGTCTGGTGTCATTTTTTTCTAGTTCATATTCAGTGCTCCCATTTCATTTAGTTTATGTTTTCAAATTTCTCCATCTCTTTTTTGTTGTTGTTCTTTCTCAAGCCTTTATCAAGCATACTAGAAAAAGCTTTTGTATACATATACATAGTAATAGATATTTTAGAAAATTTATGAATTCTTGACTAGCTAAAAAATCTTTATGACATTTTGACTTAGTATGACTAGAATGCTAGATTTCTAATTTATATTCACACAATACTTTTATATAGTTCCATTTATTTTGGCGTCTAGTATTACTGCTCAAAGTCTAAAAAATTTATTAGTGACTTTTAAAAAATTTGAATGAGGCTTGAAACTTCTAATCCAACTAAGAATATAAAAAACTACTAAGTTGTTAAAAAAAAAAAAAAAAAGTTCAGTTCAGTTCAATTCAGTTCAGTCGCTCAGTCGTGTCCGACTCTTTGTGACCCCATGAATCGCAGCACGCCAGGCCTCCCTGTTCATCACCATCTCTCGGAGTTCACTCAGACTCACAACCATCGAGTCACTGATG
>SJYS01006057.1:98316-111634 GCA_006410695.1 Philantomba maxwellii
AAAAGACACCTGGGTAAAGGGGACTAAATCGGCTTTTCAGTTTTACCTTGCTTCTCCAGCAATTAGGCTCCCTCCAGAACCAACCTGATCAGGAGAGGGAGAAGTTTCATTGTAGTTTTTTTTTTTTTTGTCTGCACTGTGCGGATTGCAGGATCTTAGTTCTCCCACTAGGGATCGAATCCATGCCTCCTGTAGTGGAAGTCCTAGCCTCTGGACAACTAGGGAATTCCCATGACAGTTTTACTTTAAACAAGTAACCTCATACACTACCTAGCTTAAGCATTGCTGCAAGACTCCAGAGGGCGGGGCCGTATATCCCCAGGCCCCCATTACATGTCAGGCATAGAGTACACCCTCGGTAAGCAGGGTGACAAACCTAGACAGCATATTCAAAAGCAGAGACATTCTTTTGCCAACAAAGGTCCATCTAGTCAAAGCTATGGCTTTTCCAGTAGTCATGTATGGATGTGAGAGATGGACCATAAAGAAGTCTGAGCATCGAAAAATTGATGCTTTTGAACTGTGGTGTTGGAGAAGACTCTTGAGAGTCCCTTGGACTGCAAGGAAATCCAACCAGTCAGTCCTAAAGGAAATCAGTCCTGAATGTTCATTGGAAGGACTGATGCTGAAGCTGAAGCTCCAATACTTTGGCCACCTGATGTGAAGAACTGACTCATTAGAAAAGACCCTGATGCTGGGAAAGACTGAAAGCAGAAGAAGGGGACGACAGAGGACAAGATGGCTGGATGGTATCACTGACTCGATGGACATGAGTTTAAACAAGCTCCAGAAGTTGGTGACGGACAGGGAAGCTTGGTGTGCTACAGCCCATGTGGTTTCGAGTCAGACATGACTGAGCGACTGAACTGAACTGAACTGAACTGAAGGAAGGTGACTTGAGCAGAATCCACCTGAATTAAGGAAGGGCCTGCGTGGTACCAGATACCAAGCAACGTCATTTATGAGTTATTTCAACCAGCCCTTATCTCGCTTCTAAGATAAACATGCTTCACCTTTTGAAGATGAGAAAACAGATTTAACAGAACTGACAAGGGACAGAGGCAAGACTCAAACCCAGATCTGAGAAACAGCAAAGAGAATTCTTCCAGTCACTGCCATTTTATTTATTTATTTTAAATTTTATTTTGATTGCACTGGCTTTTTGCTGCTGTGCGTGGGCTTTCTCTCTAGTTGTGGTGAAGGGGGTCTACTCTCCTCTGCGATGCATAGCCTCCTCATTGTAGCAGTTTCTCTTGTTGCAGAGGACGGGCTCTAGGCCCTCAGGCTCAGTAGCTGTGGCGCAGGGGCTTACTTGCTCTGCAACACGTGGAATCATCCTGGGCCAGGGNTCTCCTCTGCGATGCATAGCCTCCTCATTGTAGCAGTTTCTCTTGTTGCAGAGGACGGGCTCTAGGCCCTCAGGCTCAGTAGCTGTGGCGCAGGGGCTTACTTGCTCTGCAACACGTGGAATCATCCTGGGCCAGGGATCAAACTCGTGTCCCCTGCCTAGGCAGGTGGATTCTTATTCACTGTACCACCAGGGAAGTCCTCACTGCCATTTAAAAATGTCCTAATAACATGGAGTATTACATCCTACAGAGTGCTCTGAGTTCCAAATTACTGAGGGCACTATGTACTTGGGTAAATAACTAGAAGTTGTAGTGGTTAATCCAAATGTGATGGTAGGGACTACCCTGGTCGTCCAGTGGTTAAGAATCTGCCTTGCAGTGCAGGGGACTGGGTTTCCATCCCTGATCGGGGAATTATGATCCCATGAGCCCCAGAGCAGCTAAGCCTGTGAATCTCAACTAGAGAGCTCACCTGCCAGTACACTACAGCGAAGAGCTCTCGTGCCCCAACATCAGAGCCCGCATCCCACAGCTGAGAGCAGATGCATCCATGCGTGCATGCGTGCTAAGTCGTTTCAGTAGCATCCAACTCTTTGTGACCCTGTGGACTGTAGCCTGCCGGGCTCCTCTGTCCATGAGGATTCTCAGGCAAGAATACTGGAGTGGGTTGCCATGCCCTCCTCCAGGGCATCTTCCCAACCCAGGGATCAAAACTGCCTCTCATGTCTCCTGCATTGGCAGGCAGGTTCTTTACCACTAGCACCACCTGGGAAACTCTGGAATGCATCCATATGTAAATTTCTTTTTTTAATATGAGGATGCATAGACTACAGAGAGAATGGTGAGAGTATTTTGCTGGCTTTTATTTGGGTGATGGATGGACAGTTCACCCAGGACTCGGGCTTGGAGAGAGATTTCATGCACACTTGCATTTTGAATAAGGGTCCAAGGACTATGTTGGAAACCCCTTCACATGAATGATGGCTCAAGAGAGAAGCACAACAAACCAATTTGCCTCTGTAACTAATTCCTCTTGTCTGTAGTGCTGAAGCAGCATTACTTTAGCAGCCAGTCAGTCTGATAATTGGAAATAAGGGCCACTCTCTGAGTGGGCTGAAGAAGCCTGGTTTTTATCAACCTTAGCACTATTTTTTATAATCAGTGTCTATGAGCAAAGAATAAAATAAATAAATACAGAAAGGGAAATAGCAAGCCTACTTTATCCACAAACACAGGCAAATCTTTTTTTGAATGCTCTCTTGAAACTCTATTAAATCATAGTGAAACTCAACTTCTTGGTTTTGGCAGGAATCTTGGAGGGAAGTTATTGAACTAACACTTCTGCAGATCGAGCAAAAATTTGCCAGAATCAATCCTCTTTCCAATACAGACAAAGAGGCGACCAGGCCAGGACTTTTCTGTAAGGAATTCTGTTTTCTGATTGCTAAGCGAGATCCAAGCCCCTTCTTGCTCTTGTAGTCACTTGCTGACTGGAAATGCTGGCAGATCTATCAGCCCAGAGACCGTAAGACAGCATACACACATGCACACACAAACACACTCACCACCCTGCCAGACGCAGCTCCTTTCTCCTTGTGTTATCCCATAGTTTTGATATCAACCAATTCACACCCCAAATCGAGCCAACACCCCACTTACAGTTTATTTTTTAATATTTATTTAGTTAGTCGCTTATTTGGTTGCATAGAGCCTTAGTTATAGCACGTAGACTCTTCATGTGTCTTGTAGCATGTGGGCTCTTAGTTCTCTGACCAGGGATCGAACCCGTGGCCCCTGCAGGGGAAGCACAGAGTCCTAACCCCTGGACCCCCAGGAAATTCCCATCGTGCCTTTCCAAGAGCTGTTGCGGCTACCATCACCTGAAATGCCACCTTTTTGTTCTGTGCACTGTTTCGCATCATAACTCAACCTTTTTTGAGTCCTGCTCAAATGTCCTGCTCATCTGGATCCTAAACCCTTTGGACACTAAACCAATTTAATTTTATTATTGCCAACAAAAGTTGGTATCATCAACCAACTTTTGTACAGTTCTGAATGCGAATAAATACTATATAAACCAAAGAACATTTGCTCATTGAATGGCGTCAGTTAACTGGCCTCTCTGCCAGGCTCAGGAATTCTGGCTCAGATCCACGGGTTCCTTCTAACTTAGAACTTTCCCTTTAACCTTCCAGAACTCCACCTGCTGGAGAAAAACTTTGTTGCTTTTTCACACAGCCTGTTGATGCCAGATCTGAGGCAGTGAGGGGATCAGTAGCCCCAGGCAGGTAATTATACATGTGTCCAAGCAAAGCAAGGGCTTCCCTGGTAGCTCAGCAGTAAAGGATGTGTCTGCCAGTGCAGGAGACCTGGGTTTGATCCCTGGGTCTGGAAGATCCCCTGGAGAAGGTAATGGCTACCCACTCCAGTATTCTTACCTGGAAAATCCCATGGACAGAGGCGCATGGTGAGGCTACAGTCCATGGGTTTGCAAAGAGGGACTAAACAACAACAACAAGCGAAGCAGAGTGGATGTTCATCTGCAAACTGCTGAAAGGACAGCTCATTAAGGGTAAACAGTGGATTCCTACGCTAGCTAGCTAGTATCTGATGCTGCACCTATATTGAGGCTCACAAGAAATAGTGAGGGGCTATCTCTCCTCCCTCTTCATTTGGGGAAGCCATATTCCCCTAGAATGTGAGCTCCTTGGGAATAGAAGCCCAGTTACCACTGTGTCCTCCAACACACATTAGTCCTTGATTAATGTATAAATATGAGCACATTTGTTCACAAGGATGTCCACAACCTTCTTGCTGACAGCCTTCATTGGACAGTGGCTCTCATGGGGCTTCTTGAGTGGCAGTGGAGGGACAAGACAGGCACTCCTTTTTGGGCACAGCTACAATCACCCTGTTCTCATCCACGTGTCTATCTCCCCCTTTAGATTAGGAACTCCTCGAGGGCAGGGACTGTTTGTTCCTCATCGTTGAGGCCTCGTGTCCAGCACAAGAAGGCATCCAGCAGAAAATGTTATCTGGATGAATGAAGGCTCTGTGATCTGACACAGGAGGCCATTCATTCACTGGCAGTAAACCACATGGGAAAACATCCCATCCCTCTGTCAGGCCTCACTGCTCNTATATTGAGGCTCACAAGAAATAGTGAGGGGGTATCTCTCCTCCCTCTTCATTTGGGGAAGCCATATTCTTCCCCTAGAATGTGAGCTCCTTGGGAATAGAAGCCCAGTTACCACTGTGTCCTCCGGTACACATTAGTCCTTGATATGTGAGGAAAAGGCCTGAATTAATGTACAAATATGAGCACATTTGTTCACAAGGATGTCCACAACCTTCTTGCTGACAGCTTTCATTGGACAGTGGCTCTCATGGGGCTTCTTGAGTGGCAGTGGAGGGACAGGACAGGCACTCCTTTTTGGGTACAGCTACAATCACCCTGTTCTCATCCATGTGTCTATCTCCCCCTTTAGATTAGGGACTCCTCGAGGGCGGGGACTGCTTGTTCCTCATTGTTGAGGCCTCGTGTCCAGCACAAGAAGGCATCCAGCAGAAAATGCTATTTGGATGAGTGAAGGCTCTGTGACCTGACATAAGAGGCCATTCATTCACTGGCAGTAAACCACATGGGAAAACATCCCATCCCTCTGTCAGGCCTCACTGCTCTGGTGGAAAAGGCATCATATAACCAGGCCCAGGGATATAATTATCTTTGGCTCCAGAAGATATTCAATTCATCACTCCTGGCCATCATAGAAACTGGACACAACAAGACAGGTTAAATGCTTCAAAGTTGCCTTATTCATGTAAGGTTCTCCCTTCCTTTTTCTCTCTCTCCCCATCCTGTATCATCGTACACAAGTGCCAATACTTAGGCTCACCACATCGGGGTAAATGGTGACTGCTTTCATTCATACCTCTTTGGTGTTTCTTCTGGGAAGCCCTCAGTTTGCCTCTGCCCTCTCCTTCCTAAATCTGCTGCCCATTTGCGTGCAAAACCTAAACAGGCTGATTTATTTATTCATCTATTTTTTCACTTATTATTTAGGATTAGAGGTTCAGGCATCATTGGGAAACAGAAAAAGCAAGTTTGATCTGTATGTCTGTCTGTCCTAAAAGGGGCAACAAGTGTTTGCAAAAAGGCCAGTGCTTTGTTCTGTAAAGATATGGATCTGACCCTGTCATATGCTTTTACAAAATAAATGGATACTTTTAAAGTCAAAATGAAAAGTAACCCAGAGGATTACTGTAAACATATGATGGGTCCACAAAATAAGTTCTTAAAAGCCCATTGACATGACTCATACTTTTCCCATGTATCTGAAAGGCTCCTTTTCTCCTAAATAATATGTAATGATATGTGAGGTTATTCCAAACCCTGGTAGGCTACAAATACAGACTTTAGGATGTCCAAAGAATCAAAATATTTGTTGGTATAGGATTGGGTCTCCTCTTCAGGGTCAAAAAAAGGAGTGTTTATACTTCTGTCTGTTAACAGTACGATGATTTCAGCTGCTAGAACCGACAGTGATAATGATAGCAACATGCCTATAATTGTTTAGTCACTAAGTCATGTCCGACTCTTTTGCGACCCCATGGACTGTTGCCCACAAGGCAACCCTGTCCAAGGGATTTTCCAGGCAAGGACACTGTAGTGGGTTGCCATTTCCTTCTACAAGGGATATTCCCAGCTCATGGGTTGAACCCACATCTCTTGCATTGCAAGCGGATTCTTTACCACTGAGCCACCATAATTAGGCAGATCAAACAAATAATGGTGTTTGGTACTGGAATATGTCTGCTGGGTTCCTTAAAAATATTTATTTCTTTGGCTGTGTTGGGTCTTAGTTGCAGTACGTGGGATCAGTAGTTGTGCATGCAGGCTTAGTTACCCTGTGACATGTGCAATCTCTTTCCCGGCTAGGGATCGAACCTGTGTTCCCTGCCTTGGAAGAGAGATTCTTAACCACTGGACTACCAGGGAAGTCCCTGTGGGCTGATTTTACAGTAAGATTATAGTTCTTGACTAAAAAAAAAAAAAAAAATGCACAATGTGAGAGTTGTGAGTGAAGTTTTATTTGGGGACAAAATGAGGATTATAATAGCCAGGGATACAGCATTTCAGGTAACTCTGAGAAACTGCTCTAAAGAGGTAGGGGCGAAGGTCAGTATGTATGTGATCTTGGTGAAGGGGGAGTACATCCATTCAAGTACATATTTTTTGCAGAAGATTGCTGCTCTTCACCAGGAAGTCATGAAGGATTTTAGTGTTTTTCTGAATACAANTAATAGCCAGGGATACAGCATTTCAGGTAACTCTGAGAAACTGCTCTAAAGAGGTAGGGGCGAAGGTCAGTATGTATGTGATCTTGGTGAAGGGGGAGTACATCCATTCAAGTACATATTTTTTGCAGAAGATTGCTGCTCTTCACCAGGAAGTCATGAAGGATTTTAGTGTTTTTCTGAATACAAGGAGGTGAATTGGGCTCATGAAATCTTCTCCTGAAAATAGCTATCTGAAGACCTGTTCTGCCAGTTTTTCCCAGAGCACACAGTGCCTCATTCCTGATCTCCACCCTGAAGTCTTTTCAGAGGGTGTTGGAGGTTAGCTGCTGCGGCAGCTCGTAATATAATCCTAATAGAAGTAGATGGCAAGAGCCAATTTTTAGTTGGCCTAGTGATGAAGTTAATAACACCAAGAATTGAAGAGAAACCTGCTAAACATATGGAGAAAATGGCTAGGTTGACAGAGGCTCCTGTATGGGCTGAATTGCTGGCTAGAGGTGGATATATACTTCAGGTGGTACCAGAACCATCCTCTACTGTTGATGACAAGAGTGGGAGTAAGAATGATGGGACAAGTAGTCAAAAGTTTATACTACTTTTCAGGGAAATCTGCATCTAGTGCCCTAGTTATTAGTGGGACAAGTTAGTTTCCAAACCCTCTAATCATAATGGGTACAACTATAAAGAAAATTATTATAAATGCAGGGGCTGTTATGACTACATTACAGATTTGGTCATCTCCAAGAAGTGCTCTAAATTGGCATAGCTCATCGTGGATTAATACTTAACATATTGCCTACTATTCCAGGTCAAGCACTAAATAGTAAATATAAAAGTGCCAATATCTTTGTGCTTTGTTGAAAACGAACAGCAGTTTATGAATACAAGTAAAATAACTGAGCGAGCATTAGACTATAAATCTAAATCTGAGCCCCATTTTTGCCAAATCCTGTGTTCAGTCAACAAATTGAGCTGCAAATTCAAAGAAGCAGCTTCAGTTAATTCTACCAGTGCTTCTTCCACTTTTCTGGGCTGTTTTGAAGGCAGAAGAAGTAGATTGAAGCCAATTGACTACAGTATTTACCTGTAAACTAAGATTTCACAGAGCAGAATCCTATCAATCTAGTAAGGATTTTGCTTAATTAAAATCTAGTCAGGATTTTGCTTAATTAAATTGATATACAATAGAGACTTACAATCCTTATTTTCAGGAATTAAGTAAATTATACTTGCTTAGGGTTTTGAAAGCTCTTGGTCTAAACTCACCTAAATTCCTAGCCCAGCACAGATAGAAATGGGTGTTATGGGTAGTAATAGTGTAAATACTATGATCAATAATGATAGGAAGTTTTTTTGTATGTTTGAATTGTCATTTTATTTTTATGTTGTTTATTGAAGAGTATATATAGTTGATGAGGTCGAGTATGTTAGCTGCATGTAGAAATATACATAAGAGTTAGGACTTCCCTGGCAGTCCAGTGGTTAAGAACCTGGGCCTCCAATGAAGGAGGTGAGGGTTCAATCCCTGGTCAGGGAACCACAATCTTACATGCCACACAGTGTGGCCAGAAAAAAGAACTATTAGGTAGGTTTTTTTAAAAAAAGAAATATATGCTGAGTAGTACTCTGATGGCTATTAGCGTTGGTAGAATGTTATCTTTTTATCTCTTGAATAATTACTCATTTGGGTAAAATCTTTGATAGTGGTAGGAGACCTCCTAAAGATCCTATAATAGTAAGGGTAAGGACTGTCATGGAAACTGTTTTATTTCATGTGTATGATACTGTTCTGGTACATGAGTTGGCCATAAATAGTAAGAAGATAGTGAATGTTATGATATAAATTAGCACGTTTAGAATTTCTGTGGTTGGATTATACATTATAATAGCTGTTATTCATCCTATATGGGCAACTGATGAATGAGCAGGCTATAATTTTTGTAGTTGAGTTTGGTTGAGTCCCCCTCAGCCTCCAATTATGATTCATAATATAGCTATGATTAATAGTATGTTTAGGGTGATGGATGGTGAGATTTGTTATAAAACTGATAGGGTGCAAATATGTTGCATTAATAGCATCAAGCCTGCTGTTCATGGAATGCCTTGTNACTGAACTGAACTGAAAGGATGTCAACCAACATACTTGGGGTCTGGGCCTGATAGCTTATTCAGTGGACCTTACTGTAAAATGTGCTCTCATGTGATAGCATGAAGAATGTAAAATCCTTAAGGGTAGGTTCAATTCCTATGATTCTAGGAATCAGAGGGTTTAAACCTCTATTATTTACTCTATCAAAGTAACTCTTTGTCAGACACATTTCTTATGTGGGATGCCTGGTGACAGGCAGAGAAACCTCTCATTACATAGGGCTGGTATTAGTGGTTAAAAAAAAAATTTCATAAATGATGTGTAAGTTGATCATATCAAAATGGTGGATAGGATATTTGAACTCATAGAAAGGAGATTGTTAGGAGGAGTGGTTTTCTGGTTTGATTTTTTTTTTAATTTTTATTTTGTATTAGCATATAGTTGGCTTACGGTATCGTCTTAGTTTCAGATGAACAGCAAAGTGATTCAGTTATACATATACCTATTTTTTTTCAGATTCTTTTCCCATGTACATTATTTCAGAATATTGAGTAGAGTTACCTGTGCTATACACTAGGTCCTTGTTGGTTCTCTCTGTTATATAATGTAGTGGGTATATGTTAATCTCAAACTCCTAATTTGTTCCTCCCCTCCATTTTTGCCTTGGTAACCATAAGCTTGTTTTCTATGTCTGTTTCTGTTTTGTAAATGAATTTGTGTCATTATTTTTAGCTCCCACATATAAGTGATATCACACATATTTGTCTTTCTCTGACTTCACTTACTATGATAGTCTCTAGGTCCATCCATGTTTATGCAAATGGCATTATTCCATTCTTCTTCATGCCAGACATTCCATTGTACGTATGTGTCACATCTTCTTTATCCATTCATCTGTCAGTGGACATTTAGGTTGCTTCCACATCTTGGCTGTTGTAAATGGTGCTGCAGTGAACATTGGAGTACATGTGTCTTTTCAAATTATGGTTTTTCTGGATATATTCTAAGGAGTGGGATTGCTCAATCATACGGTATCTCTGTTTATAGTTTTTTAAGGAACCTCTATACTGTTCTCCATAGTAGCTGCACCAATATACATTCCTACCAACAGTGTAGGAGGGTTTCCTTTTCTCCACATCCTCTCAGGCATTTATTGTTTGTAGATGTTTTAATGATGGCCATTCTGACCAGTGTTAGATGATACTTCATTATAGTTTTGATTTGCATTTCTCTAATAATCAGCAGTGCTGAGCATTTTTTCATGCATCTGTTGGCCACTTGTACAAACATGCAGGAGACATTCTTTGGAGAAATGTCTATTTAGATCTTATGTCCATTTTTTGATTGGGTTGTTTGGTTTTTTTTAATATTGATCTGCATGAGCTGTTTGTATATTTTGGAGATTAATCCCTTGTCAGTCCAATCGTTTGCAAATATTCTCTCCCATTCTGTGGGCTGTCTTTTCATTTTGTTTATGGTTTCCTCTGCTGTGCAAGAGCTTTTAAGTTTATTGTCAAAATGACTACACTACCCAAGGCAATCTACAGATTCAGTGCCACCCCTATCAAATTACCAATGGCATTTTTTGCAACTGTAGAACAAAACAATCTTAAAATCTGTATGAAAATATAAACCCCAGATCATGAAAGCAATCTTGAGGGGGGAAAAAATAAGGCAGGGGGGAGATGCAGGAATCAGGCTTGACTTCAGACTGTACTATAAGCTATAGCAATCAGGACAGGAGTGTCTTAATGATATTAACTGTATATAATTCTGGCATGTAGGGATTGTGAAACACTCCTAAAAACAGGATGGTCGTGAAAACACTTATTATGATGATATTGACATATTCTGCCTGAAAGACTAGAGAGAATGGGCCTGTTACATTTTCTATGCTGAAGCTGGATACATGTTTTGATTCTCCTTCAGTTAAATAGGGCTCAATTGGTTTCTGCTAGAATAGAAATAAAACAGTTTCTGGCTGGGGGTCNATAAACCCCAGATCATGAAAGCAATCTTGAGGGGGGAAAAAATAAGGCAGGGGGGAGATGCAGGAATCAGGCTTGACTTCAGACTGTACTATAAGCTATAGCAATCAGGACAGGAGTGTCTTAATGATATTAACTGTATATAATTCTGGCATGTAGGGATTGTGAAACACTCCTAAAAACAGGATGGTCGTGAAAACACTTATTATGATGATATTGACATATTCTGCCTGAAAGACTAGAGAGAATGGGCCTGTTACATTTTCTATGCTGAAGCTGGATACATGTTTTGATTCTCCTTCAGTTAAATAGGGCTCAATTGGTTTCTGCTAGAATAGAAATAAAACAGTTTCTGGCTGGGGGTCAGGATGTGAAAAATAGTCTTAAGTATTCTTGTGTAATCATTATTGTTAAGTGTAAATGATCCATTTATCAGTAGGAATAAGAACATAATTGCTAATGTTACTTCGTATGAGAAGTAACTGCTGCCCATAAAGCTCCAATTAATGTCTATTTTGAATATGAACTCATCCAGAGGAGAGGATGGAATAAATAGCTAGATTTGATATAGCAAGTATAAACAGTAGACACACGTTTATATTAATTAGTAGATAAGGTATGTGAAGAGGAATTCATAATGTGACATCCAGGGTTAAGGCTAGCATTAGCCATAAATTTATGTTTATGCAATAATAAACATAAATTGATGAGATCGATGATTGTAGAGGTTCCTTAATAAATAATTTAACTGCATCAGATTGTAAAGTAATTAACCTCCAATTAAAATAAATTTATATTTAAAAAAAAATAACTGCATCAACAATGGGCTATAATAATTTATAGGGGTTGATGATGTTTGGCCCTTTCTGGATTTGTATATAGTATAGGATCTTTCATTCAGTTAATGTGAGGAATGCTACAGTGAGTGAAATGGGATAATTAGTGAAAGAACTTTTGATTATAAACATATTCTTAGGAAGAGGACTTGAATTACTGTGGATAAAGGTTTATTTAAGCTTTATGCAATTGCCATGCTCTGCCACCTCATCAAACCCTGTTCTATAGTAGGGTATGAATAAATTAATTGAATGAAGATTATATAATCATTTAGTTTGATGATATTTTGTAAAATAGGCCTTATTTCACTTGTCCTTTCATTTTGGGAGAAATCTATAATAGAAACCAACTGGGATTACTCCAGTCTGAACTGAGATCACATAGGACTTTAATTGTTGAACAAACAAACCATTAACAGCAGTTATACCACTGGGATGTCCTGATCCAGCATCAACTTCGGAAACCCTATTATCAGTGTGAACTCTAGAACAGGGTTCTGCTTTTATCCTTAAGATAGCTTGTTCTGTTGGTCAGTGTTCTAGATCAATAGGTGATAAAGCATTTTGATTAGCTGGTCTAAGTTTCAGTCACTCATAGGTTTTTTTATTCTTCAAGGTCACCCCCACCAAAATCATAAACCCATTAAAAGCTATGTCATCCCTTAAAGTTCAGTCATCCCTTAAAGTTCAATCATTTTCTTTGGGGGGATTAATTAACTAAAGCTCCATAGGGTCTTCATATCTTACATTATTCCCACCTCTTCAGCAGGTCAGTTTCACTTGAAAAGAGACAAAACCCTCGTGTGACCTATCATACAAGTCCTTATTCAAAAAAAAAAAAGACAGGGCTACATAAGCACGCTTAGGATAACCTGTTAAACAGATGTCACGGGCAGGCAGTGCCTCTAACACTAGAAAAGCGCTACAAGGTTTTAATCAACAGGCAGGGTTTGTGATTGCCTACTTCCTTTTACTTTTTTTAATCTCCCCTTAAATGTGCACCTGTGTTGGGTTAACAATTGTTTAAATAGGTAGGTCTTCATTTAAGGTTCAGTTCAGTCATTCAGTTGTGTCTGACTCTTTTTGACCCCATGGACTGCAGCACAGCAGGCTTCCTTGTCCATTACCAACTCCTGGAGCTTGCTCAAACTCATGTCCATCAAATCGATGATGCCATCCAACCATCTCATCCTCTGTTGTCCACTTCTCTCCCTGCCTTCAATCTTTCCCAGCATCGGGGTCTTTTCCAATGAATCAGTTCTTCGCATCAGGTGGCCAAAGTATTGGAGTTTCATCATTAGTCCTTCCAGTGAATATTCAGGATTGATTTCCTTTAGGATTGACTGGTTTGATCTTCTTGCAGTCCAAGGGACTCTCATTTAAGTTTATTTTAATGTTAACTATTGGTACATTATCCATTCTGATATAAGCTTATGTGAGGAAAAATATTTCTTGTTACTTGTATTGACAGTATTATTGTACTATTAACTGCAAGATTAGCCCAGTATTACATTAGGAGTTGGTTTGTTTACCATGAGTATTAAGACGAATGTGTGGTTGATCTTGAATGCTTTCTTAATTGGTGGCTGCATTTAAACCAACTATGGCATTATTAGGGCTTTCCTAGTGGCTCAGGCGGTAAAGAATCTGCCTGCAGATTCAATCGAGACCTGGATTCGATCCCTGGGTTGGGAAGATCCCCTGGAGAAGGGAATGGCTACCCAGCCGGTACTCTTGCCTGGAGAATTCCATGGA
>SJYS01006058.1:0-12542 GCA_006410695.1 Philantomba maxwellii
GCAGTAGTAGATATAATGGTCATCTGAGTTAAATCCACCCATTCCAGTCCATTTTAGTTCACTGATTCCAAACCTGGACACTTCCCTTTTCCTTTACCGATGGGTGTTTGGACTCAAGGATATATCTGTGTTTTTCATGAGATCACAGTGATCTCCCATTCATTTCACAGTTTTTTTAATGTTGTGTACCAAGCTTAGTTCTAGATGTGGATTTACAGAATCTGCCCTCAAGAACCTTAGAGTTTCATGAGGGAAAGGAGAAGATAATTCTGGTAAGCAGTGTATGTATGCTTTGGGGAACACTTACCCTTGTTGGCAAGCTTAGTGAAGGGTTCTGTGTGTATGGGAAGGTATTGATTATAATTAGAAGACTTCTCTTAAGGAATTACTCTTCAAGTTGAGCCAATAAAATCAATAGATAAAAGTGGGCATGGAGCAAGTGTTTCTTCAGTTATTTCTATAGCCAGTTGCCTTTGTGGTTGGAGCACATATGTCTTGTTACCTTCCTTATGAGAAAGTACTCTAATCCTGATTAGAAGATAACATGTCTTTTTTGGAGTTTGCACAGGAGAAGGGAGTGTCTGGCTCAATACAAATCTATTTCCATTACTCTGTTACCATAAGCTTACCCTGAGATTTCCAGCCTACAGTGAGGAGGAGGTAGGATTTTCACACTGCGCTCCCCAGTGGAGGGAATATATGAATCCCTAATTTTGGACTGATAAGAATAAGTATAACCTTTGTAAATTTCAGTGTACTGCATTTTAAATGGGAGGACAAATGCTTCCCTTGCACAGATAAAATTGCACGTAACAGTTTTTCTCTACTTGGAAGCCAAAAAGGTTTAGGAAAAAAATCTGGGTCCACATTTCAACATGTTTGACTCCTACATATATGTGCTTCTTGATAGAATTTGGAACTTCTCAGAATAACAAGAGTTTTGTTTTTTGAACAGTGTAAAAAAAAAAANATCTCATCTTATAGTGATTTTACCAGTTCTATTGATAGATGCATAGGAAAGATTATAGTCTTGTAGAACTGATGAGGACATTACCTATTAGGTAAGTATATGTAGGCCACTTTACACATGTATGAGTTATCAGTAGGCTACATTCCTTGTGAATCAGAGGGTATCTTCATCTGTAATTTTGACAGAGCCAGCTTGTCCTCCGTTTATATTATGAAAGAAGTTATTCTGGGCAATGGGTATTTATACCAACTGGACCTAAGAGATATCTACATGGGAATTTTGGACAGTTGAAAGGAGAGCACTGAGGAATGGGAAGAGGACTTAAAAAAAAAAATGACGGTAGTAAGGTAGAAAGGGGTAAAAGAAAATTTGCTTGTGTGGCCATTTTATTGAGGGCCCTTGGGTCCAGAAGATCCCCTGGAGGAGGAAATGGCAACCCACTCCAGTATTCTTGCCTGGAAAATCCCATGGACGGAGGAGCCTGGCAGGCTACAGTCCATGGAGCCACAAAAGAGTTGGTCACCACTGAGCGATCAAGCACACACTGCTAGTAGCAACCATCCATGTACTGAAGAGATACTCCTTGGATGTTGTTTAAGAAACACATATTAGATCTCTCCTGTGTACCAGGATCTTGGTACCCTGAAGATGTTAAGTTGAACTAGGTCAAGAAATGAAAACATGGATATTTAATGTTTGATATAACTTGTAAGGTAATAGAATCTTACTATTTAAAGGATGGTAGAGTTTTCATTTAGTACAGAGGATCCCTACTTCAAAAAATTTGACTTGGTCATTAAGCCTCTGCTTAAATATCTCTAATGACAGGAAAGTCATAACCTTTTGAGCAGCCAAGTCCATTGTAGGGAGGAGCTGCAGTTATAAAGTGATTCTTTATGAAACAAAATTTACCACATCCTGATCTCATGATTTGATTTAGTATTGGAGTAAGAGAAATTGACTCAGTTGCTACATCTATAAAATGAGGTTGTCTTCACATCTGTGGTATCTTTCAGATCAAACTTTGTTGAATTAATTCTTTGATTCTCTGACTCATTTACATGGCAGATTGATATTCGAGTAATGCTTATGATTACTTGTTATATTGGACATTTGTGGGATTTTGTGCCCAAAATCTCCCTCTGTCTCCCCCATCACCATGGCTACAGTTAACAGTAAGTGCTGTTGACTCTCTTTAAATCTGTTCTTAAACAGATTCCCCAAATCTGCTAGGCAATTATCCTGTACTTGTGTGGTTTATTCTGAACCTAAATGAAGGCCTTTGTAGTAATTGCCCCTATTAAATCTCATCTTGCCATTCAGGCAGCGTTTTCTTAGCATACTTTTCCTCTGATACTAGTTATTGTTATATCAGCTAATTCCGTGGAGCTTTGGAGACTAGAAAATGGAAGTATTGTGGAAAACCAAGTGATTGAGAATTTCAAAGTGCTAGCATTCATGTGTTGAATTATATAAATGATGCTTAAGTGCTTTAAAGGTGGCAGAAGTAAATGGTATTTATCTGAAGAAATGTTTGGATAAATCAGATTTTTGTTTTGAAGCCCAACATTTGGGAGTGAAATGTTATCCATACTGAAGGAGAACTTACTCTCACAATGTTATGGTGCTGTTATTTTTAACACTCATGTGACATTAGAGCTGTAGGGCAACCAAAAGGCATGGAGTTAAGAACTACTGAGTCTTTTGAGGGTAGGAGTAGTCTTTTGAGTCTTAGCAGTAGGATGGAGGGAGTTGCAGACAGGATTTTAGCCTTGTTTTATAGAGAAATGCCGCATATTTTAAAAGGAAGAGAACCTGTGTGGTTCCCTAGACTTGAAAGAGGGAGAAAAGGAGAAGATAGGCCTCCTTGAGATGGGCGTGGAGAGAAAGGAAGGTGGGTTACCCTGGGAAGCTCAAGTGGACCAGTAGACTAGATGGTAACAGGGCTTGACGGCAGTACTGGAACGGATTTAACTTTGAACTTTTGCCTTCACCTTTGCCAGCAGTGGTGTGGTCTTCTGCTTTTAGTCTAGCTAAGCAGACTGAATAAAGGGCATTGTGTGTTTGTTCCCTTACCTACCTGCTGGTGAGTATCTGTTACATTTGGAAATAGTCTGTGCTGTAAAAAGTAATCGTGATATAATGGGGTAATGGAAAGAATGGTCATTACTAGAAAAACCAGAGTGGTGAAAAGATTGGAATCCAGGGTCTGGTCAGAGTCTTCATCCCCTTTTTCCGTTTTAGTGGCTGATCTGTCTTCTGTCTTAGCAAGGAAGAAACCTCTGAATCCTTCCAGGTGCCTTTTTATCACAGATACTGTTCTTGAAGTAATAATGCTGTGTTTGGTTTTGAATGTGTTGGCTTTGCACTAACAGCTAAGCCAAGCAGAATATGCCCTGGCAGGCAGTTTGGAGTCTAGAGCACAAGTGGAAGGAGAGGAGTGTGGAGATAGACATGGACTGCAGCAAAGGACTGAGTGTGCAGTGTCACGTGACTAAGACAGGCAGGGTTGTCAGTGTGTCTCCTGTCCTGAAGTAATTGGAAAAGAACAAATTCATCAAAAGGGCATCACTAGTGAATTTCAGCAAGATGTTTCAGCCTAGTTCTTGATGGGCGAGGATGGGAGATGAAAGGGTAACAAGTATTGAAAAAGAAGAGAGTAATTTTTTCTTATGTTTTCTTTTATTTTTTAACTGGAGGAAAATTGCTTTATAAGGTTGTGTTGGTTTCTGCCATACAACAAAACACAAATCAGCCATAATTATATATATATCCCTCTTGAGCCTCCATCGCACCCCTCTAGGTCATCACAGAGCACCAGGCTGGGCTCCGAGTTACGTAGCAGCTTCTCACCAGCTGTCTGCTTTATGCATGGTAGTGTATCTATGTTGGTGCTACTTCCTCCATTCGTCCCACTTGCTTCTTCCCCTGCTGTGTCCACAAGTCCATTCTCTTCCTGCATCTCCATTCCTTGCCTGCAAATAGGTTCATCAATACCATTTTTCTAGATTCCATATATATGCGTTTAGTATATGATATTTATTTTTCTCTTTCTGACTTACTTCACTCTGTATAACAGGCTCTAGGTTCATCCATCTTATTAGAACTGACTCAAATTTGTTCTTTCTTATGGCTGAGTAATATTCCATTGTATATATACCACATCTTTATCCACTCATCTGTTGATGGACATCTAGGTTGCTTTCATGTCCTGGCTCTTGTCAGTAGTGCTGCTGTAAACATTTGGGTCCATGTGTGTATTTTCAATTATGGTTTTCTCAGGGGGTATGCCTATAGTGGGATTGTTGGGTTAGTTTAATCCCTGGGTCAGGAAGATCCCCTGAGAAGGGAATGGCTACTCACTCCAGTATTCTTGCTTGGAGAATTCTGTGGACAGAGGAGCCTGGTAGGCTACAGTTCATGGGGATGCAAAGAGTCAGACATGACTGAGCGACTAATACTTTCACACATGGTAGTTTTATTCCTAGTTTTTTAAGGAATCTCCCTACTGTTCTCCCTAGAGGCTGTATCAATTTACATTCCCACCAACTGTACAAGAGAGTTCTGTTTTCTCCACATCGTCTCCAGCATTTATTGTTTGTAGATTTATTTGATGATGGCTAATCTGACTGGTGTGAGGTTAAGGAACAGAGTATTGAAGGATATGCCTAAAAAGAAGTATAAGGGCTGGGAAGACAAAGTTCCTGGTACTAATTTTTATTTCATCAGTAGGGCTTATGAGCTAAGTTGCTTCATTCATATCCAACTCTTTGTGACCCTATGGACTGTAGCTCTCCAGGCCACTCTGTCCATGGGATTCTCCAGGCAAGAATAATGGAGTGGGTCGCCATACCCTCCTCCAGGGCTCTTCCCGACCCAGGGATCGAATCTGCATCTCTTTTGTCTTCTGCACTAATGTGCAGGTGGGTTCTTTACCACTAGCGCCACCAGGGGAGCCTGTGGTAGGGCTCATAGGATTTTAATTCATCAGTAGGCCCTGTTTCATATACTATGCATAGTCTCTTGATTGCCAGATATAAGGGCTGGTGAATCAACCGTTGATAGCCCTGGTATCAGGTAGAAGTAAGTGTCTTGATGTGTGACCTCTGGATACAATGAAATGAAGCAGTCATGGAAATTTCCTTTACAGAAGGAACTAAGAACCAGAATCTCAACTTGGAATTTATCCGATACTGGAACATAATCAGAATGATAACCCCATGTGTTCTGCTCTTTTTACTCTTGCTATTTCCCTTGAGAGCTAGATGTTTGGTTTCTAACAGTCCTTCACATCTCACAAACATCTTCTAACTTGATAATTGTATGATTTATTCTGCAATATTTGAAAAATTCTACTACTAGTAATTGTATTCCTGGCACGGGGCTGACAGTTTTCTGTGAACACAGTAACTTCACAGAGAAATCTCTGTGAAGACATCTTAATAGGGATCAAGCTTAAGTTAAATTTTAGTTGCAGGAGAGCTACCAGTGCAGATAGTTAAAGTGATGATTAAATTGAGCAATACTTCCATGCATAGCCAAGTTTGCACAGGCATAGGTTGTAACAGCTCTATCATGTCTTACCTTTCTTTCTAGAGACTGGAGTTTTGTGTTTTTTTCCTGACCTTGATTGTGACACGGTATGTAGAGTTCCACAATGTTAAAAGTGTGGGAAAATGTGCATCTTATAATTGAGGAAGCTGTGGCTACTAATAGAGATTGGGGCACAGAAGCAAAGGGCCAAGGTAGCAGAAGGGCACTCAGCAAGGAGTTTAGTTCTTCCCTTTGCTGTCAAGTAGAAAAGTCAGCAAGAAGCTGTACTACTGAAAGGTGTGAGTTACTTACATACAGATACCAGTATAGAGAAGAACCACACATACTTATTCCTGTTCATGATGATAGTTTACTGGGGTTGCAAAGAGCCAGAGGCAACTTAGTGACTGAACATTGTCTAAAGACATTTTCTTCTTGAAAAACTCTTAATAAGAGAATCCCCCTTTTAGCACAGACTGTCTCAAATTTGCAATACTTTTAAGAGAAAAATACAAATGTATTTTTCATAGTGTTGAAAGTTGTATAGGCATGAAAGTAGATATAAAATCTTTGTTCTTGGCTCATTGACAACTGTAAACCAAGTCTGCAAATTAAATATAAAGAGAGCTACAAAACCAACAAAATTCAAATTAATACAATTATTCAGTGTGACAGATGATATTTAGGTTTCACAGTAGAAAAAATAGCCTTGGGTCTGATTCCATTTTAAATCTGTATATATTTTAAGTTCAGTGATACTAAAAGCTTGCAAGTGCCGATTCTCAGAGGTAATGTTGTGCAAGGTGGTTATGTATTAATTTCTTCATGGCTTTGTAAGTCCAGGTTTATCAGACCTCATATCTCATCAAACACTTGCCAGCATGCATTCCTCAAATGCCAGTTTTAATGAGATGTCAACTGTCACAATCACTTGCAGGCGAGGTTAACATTGAAATCTTTAAACGGCTCTCTCAAACAATGCTGGAAGTGAGAATGGAAAAACGTCTTTACAACCACAGTTACTGCTAGTGAACTTTTGCGGATTTTACTACAAAGATAGGACCCATGTAATTCTTGTAATGTGTATATGGTATTGGCTTTTGAAAATACAGTAAATATGCCATGATGATTCACGTTACCTGTACTTTTCACTCTTTGAGTTACAATTACCATTTCAATTACAAAAACCTCTTGCTTGTGGTGTTTCTTGAGGACATCTGACCTGAAAGAGATCTTAACCCAGCTGAAAAGCAGCAGTGAAAGCCAGCTGACAGTACTTGTTTAGATATGTATGTATATGTGTTCATTTGCTTACTTGTGTCTGGACTGTTTGCAACTCTAAGGACTGTAGCCCACCAGGCTCCTCTGTCCATGGGATTTTCTTGGCAAGAATACTGGAATCAGTTGCCATTTCCTCCTCCAGGGGATCTTCACAACCCAGCAATTGAACCTGCATCTCCTATGTCTCCTGCAGGAGGATTCTTTACTGCTGAGCCACCAGGAGTGGTTACTCATGATCCGGAGTGGTTACTCATGATCCAGAATGGTTATCATTCGTCTTTGTTGCTATTGTTCAGTCGCTAAGTCATGTCCAACTCTTTGTGAACCCCCAGATTGCAGCACTCCAGGCTTCCCTGTCTTTCACTGTCCCCTGGAGTTTGCTCAAACTCATGTCCATTGAGTCAGTGATGCCATCTAACCATCTCATTCTCTGTTGTCCCCTTCTCCTCCTGCCCTCAATCTTTCCTGCATCAGTGTCTTTTCCAGTCAGTCAGCTCTTTGCATCAAGTGGCCAAAGTACTGGAACTTCAGCTTCAGCACCAGCCCTTCCAATGAATATTCAGGGTTGATTTCCTTTAGGATTGACTGGTTTAATCTTGCTGTCCAAGAGACTCTCAGGAGTCTTCTCCAGCACGAGAGTTTGAAAGCATCAATTCTTTGGCACTCAGTCTTCTTTGTGGTCCATCCCTCACATCCAAACATGACTGCTGGGAAAACCATAGCTTTGACTATATGGACCTCTTTCAGCAAAGTGATGTCTCTGCTTTTTAATACACTGTCTAGGTTTGTCATAGCTCTTCTTCCAAGGAGCAAGTGTCTTTTAATTTTGTGGCTGCAGTCACCATCTGCATTGTTTTTGGAGCCCAAAACAATGAAATCTGATACTGTTTCCACATTTTCCCCATATATTTGCCATCAAGTGATAGGACCAGGTGCCATGATCCTTGTTTTTTGAATGTTGAGTTTTAAACCAGCTTTTTAGTCTCCTCTTTCACCTTCATCAAGAGGCTCTTTAGTTCCTCATCACTTTCTGCCATTAAAGTGGTATCATCTGCATATTTGAAGTTGTTGATGGTTCTCCCAGCAGTCTTAATTCCAGCTTATGATTCATCTGGTCTGGCATTTCACATGGTACTTTGCATATAAGTTAAATAAGCAGGGTGACAATATACAGTCTTGATGTACCCCTTTCCCAGTTTTGAACCAGTCTGTTGTTGATGTCCAGTTCTGCTGCTGCTTGTCCTGCATACAGGTTTCTCAGGAGGCAGGTGATGTGGTCTGGTATTCCCATCTCATTAAGGATATTCCACACTTTGTTGTGATCCACACAATCAAAGGCTTTGGCATAGTCAATGAAACAGTAGATTTTTTGGGGTGGAATTCCCTTGCTTCTTCTGTGATCCAGTGTATGTTGGCAATTTGATCTCTGGTTTATCTGCCTGTTCTAAATCCAGCTTGTACATCTGGAAGTTCCTCAGTTCATGTACTGCTGAAGTCCTAGCCTGAAGGATTTTGAGCATAATCTTGCTGGCATGTGAAATGAGTGCAGTTGTATGGTAATTTGAACATTCTTTGGCATTGCCTTTCTTTGGGATTGGAATGAAGACTAACCTGTGGCCACTGCTGAGTTTTCCAGATTTGCTGGCATATTGAGTGCAGCTCTTTAATAGCATCATCTTTCAGGATTTGAAATAGCTCAGCTGGAATTCCATCACCTCCACTAGCTTTGTTCATAGTAATGCTTCCTAAAGCCCACTTGACTTCACACTCCAGGATGTCAGGCTCTAAATGAGTGATCACACCATTGTCGTTATCTGGGTCATTAAGATCTTTTTTGTATAGTTCTTCTGTGTATTCTTGCCACCTCTTAATCTCTCTTCTGCTTCTGTTAGGGCCTTGCTGTTTTTGTCCTTTAGTGTGCCTGTCTTTGCATGAAATGTCCCCTTAGTATCTCCAGTTTTCTTAAAGAGCTCTCTAGCTTTTCCCATTCTGTTGTTTTCCTCCATTTCTTTGCATTGATCACTTAGGAAGGTTTTCTTACCTCTCCCTGCTATTCTCTGGAACTCTTCATTCAGTTGGGTATATCTTTCCCTTTCGCTTCTCTTTTCATAGCTCTTTGTAAGGCCTCAGACAACCACTTTGTCTTCTTGCATTTTCTTTTTCTTGGGGATGGTTTTGGTCACTACCTTCTGTACAATGTTACGAACTTCTGTCCATAGTTCTTCAGGGAATCTCTCTTCCAGATCTAGTCCCTTGAATCCATTCATCACCTCCACTGTATAATGATAAGGGATTTGATTTAGGTCATACCTGAATGGCCTAGTGGTTTTCTGTACTTTCTTCAATTTGAGCATGAATTTAGCAATAAGGAGCTGATGATCTGAGCCACAGTCAGTTCCAGGACTTGTTTTTGCTGACTGTATAGAGCTTCTCCATCTTCAGCTGTGAAGAAAATCAGTCTGATTTTGCTATTGACCACCAGGTGATGTCCATGTGTAGAGTTGTCCCTTGTGTTGTTGGAAGAGAGTGTTAGCTATAACCAGTGCGTTCTCTTGGCAAAACTCTGTTAGCCTTTGCCCTGCTTCATTTTGTACTCCAAGGCCAAACTTGCCTGATATTCCAGGTATCTCTTGACTTCCTACTTTTCATTCCAGATGAAAAGAACATCTTTTTTTTGGTCTTAGTTCTGGGAGGTCTTGTCGGTCTTCATAGACTCGTTCAACTTCAGCTTCTTCAGCCTTAGTAGTTGGGGCATAGACTTGGTTTACTATGATACTAAATGATTTGCCTTGGAAACGAACCGAGATTATTCTGTCATTTTTGAGATTGCAACCAAGTACTACATTTTGGACTCTCTTTGTTGACTCTGAGGGCTACTCCAAAGGAATTCTTTTCCACAGTTGTGGATTTAATGGTCATCTGAATTTAATTAGCCTATTCCCATCTATTTTAGTTCACTGATTCCTAAAATGTTGATGTTCACTCTTGCCATCTCCTGTTTGACCACGTCCAGTTCACCTTAATTCATGGACCTAATTCACGGACCTAACATTCCAGGTTCCTGTGAAGAATTGTTCTTACAGCATCAGACTTTACTTTCACCACCAGATACAACCACAATTTAGATTCATTTCTGCTTTGGCTCAGCCTCTTCATTCTTTCTGTAGCTATTTTTCCATTCTTCCCCAGTAGTGTACTGGATAGCTACTGACCTCAGGCATTCATCTTTCAGTATCATATCTTATTTGCCTTTCCATACTGATTATTCATTATTCATCTTAGAGTATGTTTTAAATAAATATACTTAAATTTTTGTACACTATTTTAGACTCTCCTCCTTCTCTCAACATATTTGTGACCTCCTGTTTGGGAAACAAACATTTCTTTGGCAAAAAAAAAAAAAAAGTTTTATATATATATATATATATATGTATATATATATTTGGCTGTGTAGAATAGCATGCGGAATCTTAGTTCCTCGACCAGGGATCGAACTTGTATGCCCTCTATGGCAGCACTGAGTCTTAACCACTGGACCATCGGGGAAGTCCCTGGCAAATGTTTTTCTGATTGCTGTCATGAGTTCAGAATTCAAAGATGGGAAAACAAAACAAATTTTAAAAACCTGGCCATTCTTAATTTAATGAGAGGCACTTTAACAGCAGACTGTAAATAGACTGATTTGTGCTAACCTAAACGTATGTAAAGAGAGCTATGAAAAAAAATTGAAAGGAGTCACCCAGTTGTTTTATGAGTAGAGGAGAGATTTTTAGAGCAAGCACATCATGGAAAAGATCTTGTTTGAATAGGGTCATAAAATATGAGAGGGTGGGTTTAAACTAGGCAGAGAGATAGGATCTGTAAAGATCAAGGTCGTGAAATATGACCTTCAATGAAGTTCATATTTCATTGAACCATGTTTTATGTTCATGAAATATGAACATCATAATGATGAGAAGTGTGTGACTCTGGATAGCATTTGTAATGTGAACAATAAGTCGGAACCCCACAGTAGAAGTTAGACCCACTGTTTCGCTCTTACTTCATACACTGTAAGGGAGCCATGAAGATACTGGAACGGGGGACTCTTCATGGCAGTATTTTTATACAGCAATTCCCACACTGTATTGTAATGTTCTCCCTCACTGATCATTGGAGCTCTTCAAGGGCTATGACCATGAATTATTAATCTTTGAATACTAAACTTCTGGTAGAGTAACTCATAAAGCTATGCTTAGAAAACATTGGTTGAATGACTAATCATGAGTAAACAGGATTCAGAAGAATAATGACAGTCTTCTGTGGTGGTGGTTTTAAATTTTTGTGGGTGATAGACCACTTTGTAGTTCTGTTGAAAGCTATAAACCTTCTCTCTGAAAATGTAAATACATACAACATTTGGCCTACAGTTTCATAGGATTCGTGTATCCCTGAAGCCAGTCCGTGGATTCCTGGTTCAGAATCCTTCCTTAGGAAATTACACCCAGGGAACCTACAATCACCACCAAACGACTGTCTNTACAACATTTGGCCTACAGTTTCATAGGATTCGTGTATCCCTGAAGCCAGTCCGTGGATTCCTGGTTCAGAATCCTTCCTTAGGAAATTACACCCAGGGAACCTACAATCACCACCAAACGACTGTCTCTTTCAACAGTCTTTAAATGTTAGAACTTTCTTTTACTTTTCTTGAATTATCTTCATGCTTGGGAGGATTTAATTCAAAGAGCTGAACTATCTATGGAGAAAGAAAAGAATTTTTTAATGATTAAGTTAAAACTTTGCTGGTCTTCAAAGATAATAAAGCGTGCTTAATTAAGCCAGCAACCAAGAAACAGCTGCTAGAGGTGACGCTGATGGCCCCTGAGTTTGGATTTAACAAGTGAGGTGGAGGTCCACATGACCTTCCTCAGGCTTGATGATTTACTAGGAGGACTCATAGGACCCAGAAAAGCTGTTAATACTCATGTTTTTTATTTATTACCATAGAAAGACATGTATTAAAATCATCCAAAGGAAAAGGGAAGGCACATGGGGCAAAGTCCAGGAGAAGCCCAGTGCCAGCTTCCAGATGTCCTCTCCCAGTGCAGCACCACAGGTGTCCACGTAACTTAGCAGTCAGGGATGACAGCACGTGGGAAGTGTTGCCAGCCAGCGAAGTTCACTGGAGCCTTGGTGTCCAGGGGCTCAGTCTCAAAGGCTCAGTCACACAGCACTCTTATGAGAGAGAATATTTCAGGGTGTCAGAGCTCATCTCCCAGGAACTGGCCAAGGACCAGTCCTAAAGACAAGTGTTTCTTGAGGATGTGCAAGGTTTGAGCAGCTTGGACTTGCTGAGTGAACCCTTTCCTGCACACCAAGTTAGCTGTTCAGAGTAGCTAGTTTTCTCCTGGCCTGCCTGACTGCTTAGCCACTGTTTCTAGTTACAGTAGACCTCCCTGGTCTCATTGCAAATGGCCATTCTGCAAACCTGGACACTTCCCTTTTCCTTTCAGTTCAGTTCAGTCGTCCAGTTGTGTCCAACTCTTTGCAACCCCATGAATCGCAGCACGCCAGGCCTCCCTGTTCATCACCAACTCCCGGAGTTCACTCAGACTCACATCCATCAAGTCCGTGCTGCCATCCAGCCATCTCATCCTCTGTCGTCCCCTTCTCCTCCTGCCCCCAATCCCTCCCAGCATCAGAGTCTTTTCCAATGAGTCAACTCTTCGCATGAGGTGGCCAAAGTACTGGAGTTTCAGCTTTAGCATCATTCCTT
>SJYS01006058.1:17780-37922 GCA_006410695.1 Philantomba maxwellii
GTACTGGAGTGGGGTGCCATCCAGTAGATGGCACCTCTACCTTCTCTGAGTCATAAGAGTAGCCAAAATTCTTACTCCTGGGTGTGTGTTGCTTGAGAAGGTGGTACCAAGACAGACTTTCTCTGAGGTTTGTTGTGCCTAAAAGGGTAGGCACATGTAGAGAATCCCCTGATACAGGCCACCACAGCAGTATATCCTGAGAGTGTCCCTGCTTGTATAATGCTCCAGCCTTTGAAAGCAGTCAGTAATGGACGGGGAATGGAGAGCAACACTCAACAATCCAGACGCCTTCACTTTGTAATTTCACCTTGCTTTATCATCTTTATGTATAAATTATTACATATGATTTCTAGGTTTTTGGTCCTTCACCATAGTTTACATTTTAAAATGTCCTAGGAGAGCCAGAAATTTGAAAACTTCATAAACAGTTAGGATTAGATTAAAGATTCTGGTTAAAGATGTTGGTCTGAGCTCAAGTATTTAACTCTGCTGTCACTTTTCCCTGGTGGGCTCCCTGGTGGCTCAGATGGTAGAGAATCTGCCTGCAGTGTGGGATTCCCAGGTTCGATCCCTGGGTTGAGAAGATGCCCTGGTGAAGGAACTGGCAACCCACCCCAGTCTTCTGGCCTGGAGAATCCCATGGACAGAGGAGCCTGGCAGACCATGAGGTCACAAGGAATCAGACATGACTGAGTGACTACATGATGTGATGTGATGATCTGTCACTTTTCCCAAATACCTACTATAATAAAGGAATACAAAAATGAGGAAAAGCTATATTAATACTAGGAGAATTAATGGGAAAAGTGCCACCTACATGCATGCAGAGTTGTCATACTCTGCAGTTATACATGCATGTACCCTGCAGTTTACAGTGCAGATAATTGTCTAGTGAAGAATTGACTAACTATAGGAAAAAAAGTAGGTGAAAGAACTTCTTGCAGAATCACACCAATACTTTAAGCTGAGAGGCTGGGCGTGAGACTAGGCTACAGGGGCAGACTCTCTCTCTCTTTTTAATATAAATTTATTTAATTGGAGGCTAGTTACTTTACAGTATTGTATTGGTTTTGCCATACATTGACATGAATCTGCCACGGGTGTACATGTGTTCCCCATCCTGAACCCCCCTCCCACCTCCCTCCCTATCCCATCCTTCTGGGTCATCCCAGTGCACCCGCCCGAGCACCCTGTATCGTGCATCGCACCTGGACTGGCGATTCGTTTCACATACAATAATATACGTTTCAATGCCATTNACATTGACATGAATCTGCCACAGGTGTACATGTGTTCCCCATCCTGAACCCCCCTCCCACCTCCCTCCCTATCCCATCCTTCTGGGTCATCCCAGTGCACCCGCCCGAGCACCCTGTATCGTGCATCGCACCTGGACTGGCGATTCGTTTCACATACAATAATATACGTTTCAATGCCATTCTCCCAGGGGCAGACTCTCAGTTCTCCTTTAGAAAGCACGGCTTTCATTGCTCAGAGGGACAGACCCCAGTGCTCAGTTTCCACTCAGAGTTGGTCTAGGCATCATACTAGTTAAAGTAGAAAACTGCTGGAGCTCAGAATAAAAGGGCCAGTCCTGCCAGTTATAGAAGGCAGGCAGTCTTCCACCTAGTTCACATGATGACAGCAAAGTAAAACCAAATCTTCAACATAAAGAAGGTCCTTGTGGCAAAGCTCTGTCAGACTGTAATTTTTCTGACTTTTATATAGTTACTTGCAATTCTAATATGACGAAGAGAATAATAATTTCGGAATTTCCCATTTTTGTTGTTTGAAATGGTTTGAAATATCAGAATGGAGACTCACAAAACCTTATGAAGAACTCACTTTATTTCTAATGCTAAAATACACAGATCCCTCATTCCGAGGTCCCTGATAATCAGACAGCAAATGATTTTATCAAATGGAAAGATTCCATGGTTTAAAAGAAGTGAACTGAACTGGATACATGAGAGTAGATGTCATCCTATGAAACAGACTTACCATATGATAGGGAAGAGCTTTCAGAGAGTCCAAGGTCTGTTGTCAGTTGTTCACAGTGAAATGAGAACATTTCACAGTTGTTAAAGATTGCTTTCAGATGAAAAGCTCAATTGATAAAATATTTTTAAAAAATGCAGTATTGAAAGTGAACAGCAGACTGGATACTATAATTTTATAATCAAGTGTGAGACAAGCTTAAGGCAAGACAAGCTTGAGAAACGGTGTTACAATTCAGAAAAAACACAGTTGGTGAGCAAATTAAGAGATACAGAGGACAGATCTAGGTGATCCAACGTGCTTACTGTAAAAACAGAAAAAGGCAAAAGGATGGACAGAAGAGAGAAGAATACTATGTAAAATTAATGAAGAATTACTTAACCAAATAGATATAATGAAAAATCCATCAATTTTCAAGAATAAAGGAAAACTGTGTATACATTCAGCACAAGTGAACACTGGTTACCTATAAAAGGAAAAAGTTCAAATTATTTTGCTTTTTTAAAAAAAATACCAGAAGGCAATGAAATATCATATATTGCTTAAGGGCTTCCCTGGTGGCTCAGAGGTTAAAGCGTCTGCCTCCAATGCGGGAGACCCGGGTTCGATCCCTGGGTCGGGAAGATCCCTTGGAGAAGGAAATGGCAGTCTACTCCAGTATTCTTGCCTGGAGAATCCCATGGACGGAGAAGCCTAGTAGGTTACAGTCCACGGGGTCGCAAAGAGTCGGACACGACTGAGCGACTTCACCTCACCTCACCTCACCTCACCTCACCCAAAATTCTTTAGATGAGCCAAGATTTTTCATATGTAAAGGCACCAGCTAACTTTAGATAATCAAGTATTCAGTGTGTACCCACTCATGTACTCCTGAAAGATAGGATTCGTTCTAAGAAATCGGTCCAATAAAGATCTCAATATGATAAAGATGTGATGTGAAGGAAATGGTGGTGGGCCATGAACCAGCAAGTGTCAGAATGAATGCCTAAATAGTTATAATTAATGTGTTTCTGAAGCAATGCAAATTGTTGTTAAATTATAAAAAAATGATCTTGAATTAAAAGGCTCAGTGATTAAAATAAACTGGAAAGTATACACGTGCAAACTCTATTAAAAAAACGGGTATATTTTTGCATGGAAAAAAAATTGGTGAAGGTATATAGATACACAGAACATGCAAAGATGAATTTTAGGGGGATTGTGAGGCTGTAGATAAATTTAACTTTTGCTTATCTGTATTTATACTTCTTAAATTTTTTTCTTGCTATGAGCATATACTGGCCTTGGAATAAGAAGATAAGCCAAACTGCTTTTTTAAGACAAGACAAGACAGTGACTCAGAAATATTTAATGAGAGTTGTTCCAGATTATTGGTTCTTTTATTAGTAATCTGAGAGTGATGGGAGGCGGGGAGTGGGCGTACAATGTTTGCAGTACTTGACCTTGTTATTTAGGCTCAATACTACAGGAAGACTAAGTGGATGTTAACAGAGCTAGTGATCATAAAAGGAAAGCCAGTGGGAAAAGATGAAGTGCTTCACTTGTTATGGGCTTGAGCCCCATGAGCTGCTGTAATGAGGCTGTGACTAATGGTAGTGACCAACTGCAGGAAATGTGGAGGATTAGGAAACTGTGGATGCCGCCTATAGTGTTATTGTGTTGTTTATTTCATTTGAGGCCCTTTTACAGGAAAGCCATCATCTGGCCTTGGTCCTGTTGAACTGGCAGCTGTCATTGCTGGACCAGTCTGCTTTGTCTGTATCTCACTCATGTTGATGGTCTATATCTGCCATAACCGCACTGTCATTCACCATCGAGTGCCAAATGAAGAGGATCCCTCGTTAGATCGCCCTTTTATTTCAGAGGGTACAACGTTAAAAGATTTAATTTACGACATGACAACATCAGGTTCTGGATCAGGTAATGTATTTCTTTCTTTTTCCTAAAATGTCTTTTTAAAATTAACTGTATTTATTAGTTGGCTAAGCCAGCTGGTTAAGTTTGTAAAAATTTGGGCTAGCGTGACTACTACCCCAGGTTGGAACCTTAATATAGGTCTTTAAGCTAGGTTTGTATCTGACTGTGGCGAGTTTAGGAAGGACAGATTAGAAGTGACTGACTTGTCAACGTTTCATCATAAGTCACTTTCACATTTGTGGAAATTTCAAAGCATTCTCTCCTTCTCATGACTGTGTAAGATAAAAAGGATAAGGACAATTATTCTTCTGTAGCTGAGGCTGAAGTTCAGAGATGTTCAAATAATCTGTAGTTACCCATTCTTTTCAGGACTGTTTAGCAGCTTTATTTTTATATTTGAAAGCAGGTATGACAGAGAGTGTTATGACAGACATAGTTAAAAAAGCTATTTGCTTTTTTAACATGAAATTGCTGTTTTTGGCTCAGGCCTAGTTCTTGTTGTTTTTATTAGAGTAATGATTTTTTTGTCATTTTCTCCCTTAAGAAAATGCCTGACCACCTTTTTATTTAATACAGCTTTACGGATCCATGGCCCTTCTGATATTTGCTTTCCTCAGTTTGTTGGTTTATGTGGGATCAGAAATAGATTACCCAATTGCCTGAAGCAAATTAACTTCAAATAAGGGCTAGATTCATGGATACAAAGATTTAAATATATATATGTAATGAAAAGTTCACAAATTATATATCAAGTGATTAAAGGAACTTTAAAGCAGAAATTATGACTAGGGGAAGCATATGGCTCTGAAGCATAAAATCACAGATACACAAAAAGTTCACATAATGAAAAATGCTGTATTTCAACAGAATGAAGGTATATTTTAAGGGATGTATATATGTTCGTTCATTTAAGTATGAACAAACTGATTTCATGACCTAAAGTTTTCTTCTATAGAATTTGACCGTGAATATTCCATGAGTTCTGTCCATGACTACTAGGATGCATACAGGCTTACGAAGGAGCCCACGTCTCTTAAGGCAGCCTTGTAGGGATTCCTGAGACTCCCATGAGGAGGGAGGCAATTAGAAGTTGGATTAGAAGGAGCGGCGTTAGTTCTGAAGATGTGACACTCTGGGCAGAAATGGTGGAGGAATGGCGAGAGATTATTTTACGGCTTCCCTGGGGTTCCCCTTTGATTCTGAGTTAAAGGGTTCTCAAAGAATATCTGGCTCATTCCAGGAGTTATCCTGGAACAAAAGAATATCTTAAGCAAGGACCAAAGTCATGGAAAATTAGGGTGGCTTTAAATCATTTGGAATTAATCCCTTGGACCTGCTCTCTTGTGGCCAAACTTAAACCCAAGGAAATCAAAGCAGCTCATGCCACCTGGCACAGTGTTAAGTATCTGGCTTCCTAAAGGATTAAAAGAAATTGCTGTCTGGATGGCAGTTGATTTCTAAATAAGAATATATTTACCTTTTAAGATACAGATATGAAATAAAGAATTCTACATTTCTAGATCTGTCAGGGACCCAGCTCCATTGTCTGAAAGCTTCTCTCCTTTTTATGCCTCCTTTTACCATGTAAAAACTTGTCTGCCTTGTTTGTCAGCTCTGTGGCTTTGGGTAGTTAGCTGATGTCTCATGCTGGAGTTATTTCATCTTTAAAATGAAAGTAATGAACCCTGCCTTGTGTACATCATTGAATTTGTTGTGAGATTCAAATGAAACGATACGTTTACGTGAAAGCATTTTAAGCACTTGGTATTGTAAAGTTATATCCAAATGACAAATGTTATTACTCTTATTGAAAAGGTATTTGGAAAAAAAATCTGACATACAATTATGAATTTGCTGCATTTTTACAAAAAAGCTTAGTTTAAGGCCTCTTTCCCTGTCATAGTTTATTCTGTGCTGAATGGCTTCCAGATTTATCCAGACAGAAGCTATCTTCTGTTGAATGATAGCAGAAAAGTGCTTTTCCTCCTATTTGTTATAAAGCCTGAATGCCACTTCATGAATGGAACTCATGCCTCTGAGTAAGTCAAATGTCTATGAATAATACTCTTTTTAGTTCTTTCAGTCATTGAGGAAGAAGTAAAACAACATTTTATGTTATGAATTCAAATGTTTATTACTCAGTACCATATATGAGGAAGGGCCCTATCTCTCTCTTTCAAAGACTGTACTTTTTAACTTAGGAATTGTGGGAGCCAGCAGAGAGCTGGGTTCTGGTACCTGCCTCTAAACTTAAAGCTAACCTTATCCCTGTTGCATGAATCTGAATGGCAGGCTGTGCATGTGCCTATTTTTAAGCATATGCTTCTAAGCAGTCATCAGATTGAAAAGTGTGTGTGGACATGCACATGGGTATCTCAGTTTTTGAGAATGTGAATCTCTTAGCCCAGTGTTTATTATGTCTTGTTCATGCTTATGATCTCTTTAATGTATGCATATTGTTCTGGTCTTATTTCCATTGTTCACTGCATGTGAAGGTACTTGGACCATGCATTTTTCCCTATTGTAGCTTCCTCTCAAGCAGTTCTTAAAAGGTACAGAGGCAGAGAACATTGAGATCTAACTTAGGCCTGTTTATTTTTGTCTTTACAAGAAACTATTACTTTTTTTTTTTTAATGCTCAGATACTCAATGTGGGTTGTGGTAACCAAATACAGAAAATAGGATAAATCTTGACTTTCCCTGATAGCTCAGTTGGTAAAGAATCNTTAGGCCTGTTTATTTTTGTCTTTACAAGAAACTATTACTTTTTTTTTTTTAATGCTCAGATACTCAATGTGGGTTGTGGTAACCAAATACAGAAAATAGGATAAATCTTGACTTTCCCTGATAGCTCAGTTGGTAAAGAATCCGCCTGCAGTGCAGGCGACCCCGGTTCAATCCATGGGTTGGAAAGATCCCCTGGAGAAGGAAAAGGCTACTCACTCCAGTATTCTGGCCTAGAGAATTCCATGGACTGTATAGTCCATGGGGTCACAAAGAGTCGGATGCGACCCAGGGACTTTCACGCTTGACTTTGAATTCTAGTTCTGCATCTATCAATGGTGAAGGGGAAGACAGACTTTGCCTTGTCCTCTTAGCCTTTCTTGACTGTACCATTTACACGAGTCTTGAACGTGTCAGGCATTTCCAGACTTCCAATTTGCTATTCCCCTTTCTTTTTTATTCCTTGCCGTTCTAACTTCAAAATCAGCCTCCTGAAAGGAACCTTTTTCTCCTGTGTTTTTAATATTTATTAATACATAAATATAACCCTGGTGGCTCAGATGGTAAAGAATCTGCCTGCAATGCAGGAAACCTGGGTGTGATCCCTAGGTCGGGAAGATTGCCTGAAGGAGGGCATGGCAACCCACTCCAGTATTCTTGCCTGGACAGTCTCCATGGACAGAGGAGCTACATTCCATGCGGGCTACAGTCCATGCAGTCGCAAAGAGTCAGACATGACTGAGTGGGTAAGCACAGCGTATTTAATTATGGCTGCACTGAGTCTTCACTGCTGCAAGCTGGTTTTCTCTAGTTGCAGCTAGTGGGGCTCCTCTTCATTGCAGTGGCATCTCTTATTGCAAACACAGGCTCTATGTGCATGGACTTCAGTTGTGTGCCTAGCTGCCCAGCAGCATCCGGAATCTTCTAGACCAGGGGATCAATCTTGTGTCTCCTGCATTGGCAGGCAGATTCTTAACTGCTGGACCACCAGTAAAGTCCCTGAAATGAACTCTTAGGTATACTTTATTTACATCTTTTTAAGTACGTGGTGTCGCCCTGTTCAGAGGCTTTAGTGTCTCCTGTATGTACTGTCGGTACGTTAGTGTCTACTATAAACAACATAATTAGGAATTAGTTATTCATAATACACAAGAGTTCCTTCATTTAATTTCTACAGGTTTATTTTTAACCAGCAGTCTCCTTGTAAGAACAACTGTTTACAATTAGACTGCTAACTACTTTGCAGGAAGTGGGGGGGTGGATGGATAGAGCAAGGGAAAGGAAAGACCTATTTGAGCAGCTTAAAGATGAAAAGAGACAAAGATTTAATGTTTTTATTTATAAGCATTTCACACTAGAAACCAAAGAGAGCAGATAATTTCATTTACCCTATTGGGTTAATTTGATCTATAGTAGGCAACTCAATATAGACTACATGTGACACAGATTTATGCATATTAGACTATATAAACAGTGTAGAACATGATGTGCGCTGATATTTTAATTGTCAGTGCCAGTATAATTTAAGGTGACAGTTCTTAGTCCATGAAATATTAAGTGAATTAGAATAGTCAAAAATACAGTGTTACTTAAATTTTATAGGTAGTTAAATACTTTTATATAAATGAAGTGTAAAATATTGAAAACACTGTATGTTATAATCAAGCAAATTCATTTGGTGAGAAAACTGCCAAGATCTCATCACCAAGTTAAGTTACTTGGCATCGTTCTTTAAGATATTAGTGTTGTGTGGGGAGCCAGTTCCTAGCACATAAATTAGTAAATTGCTTGTCCTGAGATGGTTTTTGTGATCATTTTTAAAGTTAGACCAGAAGTCATTTCTCTTGTTTCTGGTGTTTACATACTTTTTCCCTCCCATTCTTAAAACTTACCAGACTCATCTTTCTGAAATAAGATTTTTAAATCATTTCTTCCCATTTATGGCCCCTTTTCAGCAATGTTTACCAGTTCCTCTTTCCCCTACAGCTCTTCACTGGTCATCTTGAGCTTGGCATTCAGTACTCCTCACATTCGGACGCAGCTTCCCTCCTGTTCTACTGTTTTACTACACACGTCTCCGTTCTGCTTATCTAAGCTGGTTCCCTAAACATGTATCATCCATTTCTCTCCTTCTACTTTTGCTTGTATATTCCTCCTACCTTCTCTTCTCTTTTAGTCCTATCCCTTCTGTAAACCCAGTCTAAATTCAGCTTATCTTTTAAAGCCTACCTTGACTCTTGGGCAGGAGTTTCTGGATCCTTTTATTAGTTTCCTTTTTATCATGAATTACTGATTTCACAAACTTACTCTGTATTTCCTCAGTGAGATTTTAAGTTTCTGGGTCATTCTTTAACACCTATCCTGGTTTAGAAATGCATACTAATATTTTGTATTGAATACTGTTTATTTTTACCCTTAGGTTTACCATTGCTTGTTCAGAGAACAATTGCAAGAACTATTGTGTTACAAGAAAGTATTGGCAAAGGTCGTTTTGGAGAAGTTTGGCGGGGAAAATGGAGAGGAGAAGAAGTTGCTGTTAAAATATTCTCCTCTAGAGAAGAACGTTCATGGTTCCGTGAAGCAGAGATTTATCAGACTGTCATGTTACGTCATGAAAACATCTTGGGATTTATAGCAGCAGACAATAAAGGTCAGTGATGTTTGCTTCTCCTCTGAGTGTAACAAAATATATTTTAATTCCTTCTATAAATAAGACTATTAAACACTGTCATATTTGATGAGAAATGGATATTTGTCATATTGATTAGACCTATTACGTAAAACAGAATACATTAGAAGCTTTTAGAAACAGGAACTTCTAAAAGATTTTCATGATTTTTGACATGATCCTAAACCTCTAATTTCTTCGTAAAGAGCTATTTAAAAAAAACAAAAAATGAAATTATATGCTTTTCTTAATTTGGTTCTGGGAAGTTAGGTATTGAATATAGTCATAACAGAGAAAAAAAAATTCATAAGCTCTAGTTGCCCAGAGTTCTGAGATAGACTAGAGCTCAGATATGTTTCCTTTTAATCTCCTCCTGACCATTAGGGCATTCTAGTACTTCCTAATGAGCTTATTTATAGGGAGAATAAAAATAACTTCTCCAGTGTATTCTGTGTTTAAATTTCTAGGTAAACTCACTTAGAGAAATCGTTTCTCTAAAACCACCTAGATCTTGGTAACCATGTGGATGAACCTTTTCTTGCCTGTGGTACACAGGTGATTGAGGCCAGGGGTCAGATCAGATGCTGAAGCAAGTGAGGAAGCCATGTGCATAGACAGTCAGGATGAGCAGTGACTGAAAAGTCACTTCAGACTGTACTTACTTTTTTGGCTTCAGTTGTTATAGCAGTTACCACAATCCCACCTTATAGCTTTTGTCAGAGACTTGTATTAAACTCAACTCTTATCATACTTGCTTTGAATCAAATGTATTCCCCAGCATTGCTGTTTTTTAGAAAAGTGCTTTCATTCTTTTTTAAAGGCCATAACCATAGTCATATTTTTACTCTTCTCCCGTCCCATTTTCAACAATATTTATTTCTTCAAAATGTTAATAGTGTTTAATTTTAGTTGGTGTTCATGGGTGATTTTGATTTCTCTTGTGGTTTCTTTGTATTTTAAAATTTATTTACAGTGAACATTACTTGTTTTTTAAAACTTTTATTTATAGAAAATTTCCAGTATACACAGAAGTAGAGAATAGGATAGTGGATTCCCATTACCCAACTTCAAAAATTATCAGCTCATTGCAAATCATATTTGAGTTCTGATTCCATCTACTCTACCCCTTTGAATTATTTGAAGCTAATCCCAGCAATACATCTTTTCACTATTAATATTTCAGTTTGCATCTTTAGATTATAGGGAATCTTTTTTTTTATGAAACATAAACCATACTACCATTATCAATTTAAAAGATGCCATCAAATATCTAGTCCGTTTCATATTTCTGCAATTGTCTACTTATTGGTTATTCACTTTAGGATCCACTGCATTTGGTTGATATTTATCTTAAATCCTTTAAAAACACTAGGGTGCCCCCCCCCTTTTTTTCCTTCTTGCAGTTTGTTAAAGAAACTGAATTGTTTGTCCTATAGAGCTAATCATATTCTAGATTTGCTAATTGAATTCGTACAGTATCTCTGAACTTGCTCCTTGTATAATTTGCAAACTGGTAGTTAAAATTAGAAACTGAATCTGATTATTTTATTGGTTTTCTGATTGAAAATATTATATACTTTCTAAATATTGTATTCTTTCTATTGCACCTCATCAGGAGGCATATATAATGTGATTATCTACTTTTTGTGACCTAGGGGTGATGATGGATGTAAGCAGCTGTTACCAATAGATACTACCAATTTGGTATTATTTAAAAACAAAACAAAACTAGTACTCATAGTCTGACCAAGTCCTTAGTTTTCATTTTCTTCTGTCTTAGACACCATTTTTCTTCTTCTCCAATGCTTTAAAACAGTCTTTTTATTAATATATTGTGACTATGGAGGTTTTAAAAAAATTTTTTTATTGAGGGATAATTGCTTTACAGAATTTTGTTTTCTGTCAAACCTCAACATGAATCAGCCACGGTATACATATATCCCCTCCCTTTTGGACCTCCTCCCCCATCCCACCCCTCTAGATTGATACAGAGCTGTCTGCATTTCCTGAGCCATACAGCAAATTCCCATTGGCTATTTTACATATGGTAATATAAGTTTCCATGTTACTCTTTCTATACATCTCACCCTCTCCTTCCCTCTCCCCATGTCCATAAGTCTATTCTGTTTCTCAATTGTTGCCCTGTAAATAAATTCTTCAATACTATTTTCTAGATTCTGTATTTATGTGTTAGAATGTGATATTTATCTTTTCTCTGACTCACTTCACTCTGTGTAATAGGTTTTAGGTTTATCCACCTCATCAGAACTGACTCAAATGTGTTCCTTTTTATGGCTGAGTAATATTCCATTGTGTGTATTTGCCACAACTTCTTTATCCGTTCATCTGTCGATGGACATCTAGGTTGCTTCCATGTTCTAGCTATTGTAAATAGTGCTGCAATGAACAATGGGATACATGTGTCTTTCAGTTTTGGTTTCCTCAGCATATATGCCTAGGAGTGGGATTGCTGGGTCATGTGGTGGTTTTATTCTTAGTTTTTTAAGGAATCCCCATACCATCTTCCATGGTGGCTGTATCAATTTACATTCCCACCAACAGTGCAAGAGCGTTCCCTTTTCTCGACACCCTCTCCAGCATTTATTGTTTGTAGACTTTTTGATGATGGCTATTCTGACTGGTGTGAGGTGATACCTCATTGTAGTTTTGACTTGCATTTCTCTAATAATGAGCGATGTTGAGCATCTTTTCACGTTTGTTAGCCATCTGTATGTCTTTGGAAAAATGTCTGTTTAGGTCTTTTTCTCCCTTTCTGATTGATTGGGTGAGTTTATTTCTTAATAGGTGCTTTTGTTTTCTGAAACCCTTCTTAACTCAAATGAAGGCTCTAATTCTACAAAGAGTAACTTCTCCCTCAAAGAACTCACCCACATTTTTGGTTTCAAATTCAGTGGTGGCAGTGACTTTAAAAACTGCAGTTTGAGGCTCTTACCAGGCCCAGCATGTTTTAGGCTTGTTCTAAGTTGTTTGTTAACATGCTGACTGACAAAACACGCTCCTGCTACTGTGCCCTGAGCTCTGCTCTTTCGCTCAAGCAGCAGCCAAGCTAGTGCTGTCACCTAGTGGTCACCGTGGGAATTGGTGACCCTGCCGGCTCGTCCTACTCTTTCTTCTCTGTCAGGGGTCAATGGACTCTGCCTAGAACCTAGGTCTGCCCCTCCCCCACCACCTTCACCTCCAGCCCCCTATTCCCTTTATTTTCCTCCTAATTTAGTTAAGTCCAACTCAGACAACCCTTTATGTGGGCATAGCCTCTAGTATATCTTTCCACCTCTCTTGTCAATTACCTTAGAAAATCTCCCAGTCTTCCATCTTCCTGTGTTCCGAATTTATTTCTTGTTATTTGTGAACCCTCCAGAATTCAGCTATGGTTAATCATGCAGATGTACTTAGTGATATACCTGTATCAAGGAAAAGGAAAGGCACAAGTTTGAACAGAATCAGTTTATAAATGAACGAATTTATAAAGAACTGTGTGTGTGTGTGTCAGTCGCTCAGTCGTGTCCGACTCTTTGCGACCCCGTGGACTGTAACCTACTAGGCTTCTTCCGTCCATGGGATTCTCCAGGCAAGAATACTGGAGTGGATTGCCATTTCCTTCTCCAGGGGATCTTCCCGACCCAGGGATCGAACCCGGGTCTCCCGCATTGGAGGCAGACGCTTTAAAGAACTAGTATCATGAATATCTAAATCCTTTCAAAAATACTCAGCAACCTCCTCCAGAATGTTCTGAAAACATTTCATTCCTTAATTTCTTCTAATCAGAGTTGCTTTCTTTCAAGTAACAACTTTCAAAATAAAGTGTTTTATGTCACTTTGAGTTTCTTTCGTTTTACAACTAACAGGGAAGGAAATAGCACATTTTAGTTCTTGTGTGCCATGCTAAATGCTTTTTAAAAACCTCTTATTTTTNAAAACATTTCATTCCTTAATTTCTTCTAATCAGAGTTGCTTTCTTTCAAGTAACAACTTTCAAAATAAAGTGTTTTATGTCACTTTGAGTTTCTTTCGTTTTACAACTAACAGGGAAGGAAATAGCACATTTTAGTTCTTGTGTGCCATGCTAAATGCTTTTTAAAAACCTCTTATTTTTAAAATCTTCTTTGTGGGCTTGAAAAGTTAAGGTATTCTTGTTGTGTAAAAGAGGAAACAAAGGCCCACTGGTTAAGAAGTTTCTTAACTAGTCTAAGGTCACGTAGTCAGTAACAGCCAGGCCCTGGATTCCAACCCAGGTCAGAATGACTCCAAGTAAAGCCTCTTTTACTGAAATGCCCTGCCTCCTAGTATTGTTGTAATACTGTTTTGCTATCATTATTTTGTGAAATATATGGTCTTCCAGCTACTTCTAGGTTAAATGGACTTTTGTGGACCAGCCTAGCCTAGAAGCCCAGCCAGAACCTTTACCATGGTTCCTGAGGGAAAATACATTTTCATTTCACATATTGGTTTACAGTTAATAGAACTTTTGGAAAAAGGCACATTCTTAGCTGGTGAGGTTTAAAACTACCTTGTGTAAAATTAAATTCAGTCCCAGCCTTTTCCCCTCCTGACATTTTTAGTTCCTATCTCAGCTTCCCCATGTGTCAGTGATACTACTGTTTTTATAGTTTTCTAAGCTGGAAGCCTTGGAATTGTAATAATCTTACTCGGCTCCTTGTTGAACTGTATACACAATTTGTCAATAAAGCTTGCATTTCTCATTTAAGGTCAGGTTTGGTTTGTCCCATAATATTCCATTTCCACGGTGGCTGTGCTAGGTTCCAGGTATTTCTCTTCTTCCTCCTTCCTTGTTTCTCTCCCAGCTTCCAGGAACAGTCACTGAGCACCTCACCTGGACCAGGCATTCTTCTGTGTATTAAACAGTCCCATCCCTGCTACTGTTTGTGTGGACTCGAGATCACCGTCTTTACACTATGATCCTTTATCTCTTGAATGGACTAGTTGTTTTTGCCTTAATCTCAAGAATAGGGGACTTAAGGACCTAAAGGATATAAACATAAATGTATAAGAAAACTGAAAATAAGTGAAAATATATGAACAAGAAAAACAAGAAAATATGAAAGAAATCTATACAAATGTAAGGTACCAACGTGTTGCAGTTGTGCAATTCAGGACTGAGTAAAAAGTGATAATGTTTGAACAGATACATCATAAATGTTCTGTAGCCTATCTGAAATATTGTTTTTCTAACTCGGCAGACAATGGCACATGGACTCAGCTCTGGTTGGTGTCAGATTATCACGAGCACGGATCCCTTTTTGATTATTTGAACAGATACACAGTTACTGTGGAAGGGATGATAAAACTTGCTCTATCCACAGCAAGTGGACTTGCCCATCTTCACATGGAGATAGTTGGTACCCAAGGTAACTCAAAGCAGTCCTGCTATTTAAGCTTTAAATTCCTCTGGGTCTAATGTCTATTCAGAAAATTTTTGCAAGAAGCTAGCTGAAGTGGAAATGTTTAAAATGAGTTTTTATATGAGAATATTTTAACTTTCTGTTGAAAATCTAACATAGAGTTAGGGATCTAGGAATTTGATTAGAGATTCTCTAGTTGTTATAACAATACTGATATTTTGGTAAGTTCTTAAAAGTAGTGTTTAGTCTTGTGATTTTGGATCTTGATTTTGGAATTTATGTATAGTACCAAATGAAATGTGAAGATGCTCTGTAAACATCCAACATGCTACATAAATGTTATCTGACCATCTGATAATTGTGTTTGATCCTAGGATAAGGAGGTTGCATGAGTTAGTATTGTGCTATATATCAGATGCCAGTGTAGTCTCTGCTCTAATGATTATCCACTTGCTAACCCCATTACCAGCTTTACTATATATGTCACACATGCTGTTTTACTAGTTCAGCCAGCCCCATCTTTGCAAAATCATTGTTGATTATAATAGCTTTATTGAGTTATAATTCACATACTATGTCACATACAATAAACTGGAAAATTCTGAAAAAGATGGGACTACCAGACCACCTTACCTATCTCCCTAGAAACCTGTATGCAGATCAAAAAGCAAAAGTTAGAACTGGACATGAAACAAGATAGACTTCAAAAACAACAGGTTCAAAATTGGGAAAGGAGTACAGCAAGGCTGTATATTGTCACCCTGCTTATTTAATTTATATGCAGAATACATCATGTGAGATACCAGGCTGGGTGAATCACAGCTGGAATCAAGACTGCTAGAAGAAATATCAACAACCTCAGAATGATGGTAATGACAGAAAGTGAAGAGTAACTAAAGAACCTCTTGATGAAGGTGAAAGACAAGGGTGAAAAAGCTGGCTTAAAAGTCAACATTCAGAAACGGAAGATCATGGCATCCAGTTACATCACTTTATGACAAATAGGGAAAAAGTGAAAGCAGTGACAGATTTTCTTTTCTTGGGCTCCAAAATCACTGTGGACAGTGACTGCAGCCATGAAATTAAGACACTTGCTCCTTGGAAGGAAAGCTATGACAGACCTAGATAGCGTATTAAAAAGCAGAGACATCACTCTGCCGAGAGAGGTCTGTGTAGTCAAAGCTGTGTTTTCCAGTAGTCATGTATGAATATGAGAGCTGGACCATAAAGAAGGCTGAGCGCCAAAGAATTGATGGTTTCAATCTGTAGAGCTGGAGAAGACTCTTGAGAATTCCTAGGACTGCGAGGAGATCAAACCAGTCAGTCCTAAAAGAAAACCCAGAATATTCATTGGAAGGACTGATGCTGAAGCTCCAATACTTAGGCCACCTGGTACAAGGAGCCAACTCATTGCAAAAGACCCTGGTGCTGGGAAAAATAGAAGGCAAAAGGGAAAGGGGGTGGCAGGGGATGAGATGGTTAGATAGCATCACCAACTCAATGGACATGAGTTTGAGCAAACTTCAGGAGACAGTGAAGGACAGGGGAGCCCGGCCTGCTCCAGTCCATAGGGTCTCAAAGAGTCAGATACGACTTGGTGACTGAACAACAACAATTGAGTTGTAATTCACATACTATACAATTTACCCATTTGGTGTACAAATCAGTGGTTTTTAGTATAATCAGTTTTGTATAGCTATCACCACATTTTAAGAACATTTAAGAACATTTTCATCACCTCAAAAGAACCCTGTAGTTCTCAGCAGTCACTCCCCATTTCCCTCTAAACTCTCTAGCCCTAGGCAACCTCTGACTTACTTTGTTCAGTCACTAAGTTGTGTCTGACTCTTTATGACCATCTATAGATTTGCTTATTCTGGACATAGCATATGGAATCATACAATACGTATCTTTTATGACTAGCTGCTTTCTCTTAGTATAGGTTCAAGGTTAAATAATGCAGCATTATCAGAAATTCATTCCCTTTTATGTCCAAGCAATATTTCATTATATGGATTTACCACATTTTGGGTATCCATTCATCAGTGATGGACATTTGTTGTTTCCACTTTGGGCTATTATGAATAATGCTGCTATGAACATTGATGTACAAGTTTTAGTGTGGATACGTTTCCATTATCTTGGGTATATGCCTGGAGGTGAAGTTACTGGATCAGACAGTAACTAATGATTTGTGAAACTTGCCAGACTTTTTTTTTTTTTTCCAAGGGGCCTGTACTATTTTATTGTGCATTCCCACCAGCAGCCTCTGAGGGTTCCAAGTTTTACACACTGTAATTATTTTATAATAGCACTTTTTCTAGTAGTTAGTATTAAAGGCATTACACATTTAATGAATATATTCCAGTTGATAGGCAAAAGAAGATCTAGATTTTTGGTTCTTGGATTGGAATATTAGTACCTAGGAGTCCTATAAAAAAAGATTCATAGGGTATCAACAAAATAGTATCTTTAACCTCCTGGCTTTCGAGTGTTAGACTTATATTTTTTGAACATCTTCTGTTTTCTTTGAAATGTAATTTCATCAACTTTTTGTGCACTGATTCATGTAAGTTGGTTTAGTAAGGGCCCAGTTATTGCAGTGATGGGGATGAAATGCTTTTGACACTGGGATGAGAGGACCTAGGTGAGATTTGTGATTGGTATTACCCTTTAAGCAACCATGTTTAACTCTCTTTTTCTTTAGGAAAACCAGCCATAGCTCATAGGGATTTGAAATCAAAGAATATCTTGGTAAAGAAGAATGGAACTTGCTGTATTGCAGACTTAGGATTGGCAGTAAGGCATGATTCGGCCACAGATACAATTGACATTGCTCCAAACCACAGAGTGGGAACAAAAAGGTATACTTATCACAGAGTGAACAGTTATTTTTATGTTCTGAAGTTGACTTCTTTTCCTTCTCATTTCTAGATACGTAACTTTTCTGAAACTCAACCTTGTTCTTTATTAGATTGCTCATAGGTAGAAGATCTCATGGTCTTGCCTGCTCTGAAATCATGGTTAGCTAACTTACAAAGGTTACTGCTCATGAAAGGTAGCCTTTCCAGAAAATACTACCATTAGTTATGTTATCATAAGAGTAGTTAATATTAATGGGGTACCTGCTGTGTACCAGTCATTTTAATGTGTCTCTTATGTATATTATTACATCATTTAATGTTCTCTTCAAACGTGCTGTAGTTAGCCCAACTGTTTTTATATTTTTATTTCCTGAAAACATAGCTTTCTCTCTTCAAACTTTCACATGTGCTATATCCTAGAGCAGCAGTCCCCCACCCTTTTTGGCACCCGGGACTCATTGTTTTGAAGATAATTTTTCCAAGGACCAGGGGTGGGGGAAGATGGTTTCAGGGTGATTCAAGTACATTACATTCAGTGTGCACTTTATTTTTAATCTAATGCTGCCACTGATCTGGAAAATCCATGGACGGAGGAGCCTGGTAGGCTGCACTCCATGGGGTCGCAAAGAGTCGGACACGACTGAGCGACTTCACTTTCACTTTTCTCTTTCATGCATTGAAGAAGGAAATGGCAACCCACTCCAGTGTTCTTGCCTGGAGAATCCCGGGGACGGCGGAGCCTGGTGGGCTGCCGTCTATGGGGTCGCACAGAGTTGGGCACGACTGAAGCGACTTAGCAGCAGCCACTGATCTGACAGGAGGTGCAACAGTTTGTGGGCCTGACCTCTGTCCTAGAGCATAATTCCCCCTCCTGTTTCCTTAACTTGTACTCAGTCTTCCTTTCTCAGAGAAATCTTTTTCTGGACTGTTAGGTGTCCTTGTCAGGCACCCCCATTGCATGCTAAATCTGGACCACTTAGCACATTATAACTGTTCACTTATCTGTATATTCCNCACTGATCTGACAGGAGGTGCAACAGTTTGTGGGCCTGACCTCTGTCCTAGAGCATAATTCCCCCTCCTGTTTCCTTAACTTGTACTCAGTCTTCCTTTCTCAGAGAAATCTTTTTCTGGACTGTTAGGTGTCCTTGTCAGGCACCCCCATTGCATGCTAAATCTGGACCACTTAGCACATTATAACTGTTCACTTATCTGTATATTCCATTGGATCGTAAGCTGCTTGAGAAGCCTTGTATTCCCAGCATCCATCACAGTGCCTAGAACATAGTAGGTCCTCAATAAGTTATTTGTTGAATCTATGAGTACTCCCCTGGTAGCTCAGTCAGTAAACAATCTGCCTACTATGTGGGAGACCCAGGTTCTGTTCTTGGGTCGGGAAGATCCTCTGGAGAAGGGAATGGCAACCCACTCCATAATTCTTGCCTGGAAAATCCCATGGACAGAGGAGCCTGGTGGGCTAGAGTCCATGGAGTCGCAAAGAGTCAGACATGACTATGTGACTAACACACACACGTGAGTACTCAAAGAACCTAAGTAGGTAAGTATCACTACCCTCAATTCACAGATGAGGAAACCACCCTGTGAAGGTTAATGTGGCCAACCAACCTCTTAGATGGTAAGCTGAAGAGCTGAGATTTGAACCTGGGCCTTTCTGACCCAAAAGGCTTTGCTTTGTGTATCACAGCGTTTTGCCACCACATACCTTCAAACTGCTATGCTGGACTTGAATAGAACTGAGCTTTATTCTATCTCAGCTGTTTTTATGGATTCAATGGGGACTCTCAGATCTCTTGACTCAGGGTTCCAGGCAGTGGCTGCTGCAGGTCTTTGTGAGTCCTAATCTGTAACCTTAGTAGGATTTTTGAAACCTCAGAACTGTGCAATATGGTATCATTGAGGACCGGCATTCATTTTTATCTATTATTTTGTTCCCTGGAGTATGTCCTTGCCTTTCCTTTTATCCTGTTTTAGTGAGAAGACTTCTAGACTGAAATACATAGTCCCTGCATAGTACACAGCAAAGTAGGTGGTATATAGTAGGACGCCTAGAATGTGGGTCATTGGAAACAAAGATCCTAAGGCAGATAGCATAAAACTGCTATTTCAGCTTTTCATGGGGTTTGGAGTAAACCAGTGGAGATATTTTTGAGTCTAATATGATCTCAGTTATGCGTGGAGGCTCAGGCTTCAGAAATCAGACCTGAGGGAGACGGGGGTGGGTTGTATAGAAACAGCCTGAAGGGGTTAGTCTGATGTGACCGCATCTGAGGGTGTACACAGAGAAAGCCTGGGCTGCCTTAGAGGCCAGGCGCCATCGTGTGGGCCGTGTGTGAGGGGCGTTTTCCCCTGCATTAGCTTTCAGGTGGCAGGACACCACCTCCAGGAACAATCATGAGCTGCCACCACTGCCAAGAACACGAGGACCAGGTATCTGCATACCCTCTATCAAAGGGGTAATGACCAGAACATGCTGAGGGGAGAGGCGACAGGCATCCATACTAAAACAGCCCTCGCACCAAAAATGCTAAACCCACACAAGGAACACAGAGGGGCTCCCACCTGTAAATAG
>SJYS01006058.1:55388-79538 GCA_006410695.1 Philantomba maxwellii
CTTGCTTTTTCCATGATCCAGCGGATGTTGGCAACTGGATCTCTGGTTCCTCTGCCTTTTCTAAAACCAGCTTGAACATCAGAAGTTCATGGTTCACGTATTGCTGAAGCCTGGCTTGGAGGATTTTGAGCATTACTTTATTAGTGTGTGAGATGAGTGCAGTTTTGCGGTAGTTTGAGCATTCTTGGGCATTGCCTTTCTTTGGGATTGGAATGAAAACTGACCTTTTAGTAATGAAGTGCTGACTTCTTTTTTAGGTACATGGCCCCTGAAGTTCTAGATGATTCCATAAATATGAAACACTTTGAATCCTTCAAACGTGCTGACATCTATGCAATGGGACTAGTATTCTGGGAAGTAGCTCGACGATGTTCCATCGGTGGTAAATTTCTCTCCCTTCCCCCAATATATTGTCACAAACAAAAGTTGTTTAAGAATTGTCTTTTTTATTGAATGAAATTGTTTACCCAGTGATCAATGAGAGTTCCAGAGAGATGACACAACATGCTTTATCCTTGTACATGGCTTTATCCTAATACACAGCTTTATTCCAATGTGGTCTTTTTCTAGTTCCACTTGAATTTTGGGGAAGCAATAGAAACCACCCCCTTGTTATCTTCCAGTATAGATATTTAGAATGAATGAATGCTTGTGAGGCCACCCAGGAAGCTATTTTTAGCATGTACCGGAGTCAAACTGGTTTTTTTTACCCCGAGATTGTAGTGATTTTCTCCATCTTGATAGTGGAAATTACATATGCAAAATGCAAATACACTGTCACTGCATTACTTTTGAAAGTACGTTTGTGTTAGATGGAGAACTTTCAATGTTTACTTGAGAAACAGTCTTACCCTTCAGAGCCCAGGCTCACCTGAGACTAGGGCCTCGGGTCTAGGCACTAGTTGGTTTTTTTTTGAGGCAGTGAGGGGTGGAGTAGCAAATAGGACAGGTTATTAACAGACACAAGTAGAGGAAGGGACTTGCACCTCAGGCTTGCCATGTAGGATTCACACCTTAGTGAGAGTGTACGTTCCTTTACCAGCTGAGGCTGTGCACTTGCAGAATAAAGGCTTTCACTTCTCGCACATTAGGGCTCTAGGAGAAAATGTCTATCTGGTCATCACCACTCATAGTTAACCATCATTAAAATAGCCTTTGCTGATTGTATTGCAGAATTTAGTTTCAAAGTGTGGGCTCAGTGCTGACTCCAGGAGGTGGGTTGTTGATGCAGACATGGATGAGAGAGAGCAGGCTGTTCCACTTACCTCTTTTAGTAATGGGACACTGTAACAGGATTTCCAGCTGTNCTATCTGGTCATCACCACTCATAGTTAACCATCATTAAAATAGCCTTTGCTGATTGTATTGCAGAATTTAGTTTCAAAGTGTGGGCTCAGTGCTGACTCCAGGAGGTGGGTTGTTGATGCAGACATGGATGAGAGAGAGCAGGCTGTTCCACTTACCTCTTTTAGTAATGGGACACTGTAACAGGATTTCCAGCTGTTCCTTTTCTGTCTGGTCAAAGACTGTTCTGACATTATCTGAACAAACCTTTCAAAATAGGTTTTTTTTAACATTCTTTACCAATGTAGGAATTCATGAAGATTACCAGCTGCCTTATTATGATCTTGTACCTTCCGATCCATCAGTTGAAGAAATGAGAAAAGTTGTTTGTGAACAGAAGTTAAGGCCAAATATTCCAAACAGATGGCAGAGCTGTGAAGTGAGTATTTATTTTGGATATTATACAGTTTTCTAAACTGCTTCTGGTTAGTATGTGGAAATTTGCTACTTTAAAGGAAAACAGAAGAATTCCCATTCTTTTATTTTTCATAGCTAATTAAATCAATGAGTAAAAATAGAGTAATTTGATTTTTATGTTCAATTTCAAGCACATTGCAAAGGCGATGGAACATTTTCAGTGGCCATCAGTTTATTAGAACAGTGTTTAGATCTGCCAGTGAAACAAGGCTCCTGCATTTTAAATTAAAGCTGCCTAGCTTTCCCTGGTGGCTCAGTGGTAAAGAATCCACCTGTCATTGCAGTTAACATGGGTTCAGTCCCTCATCTGGGAAGATCCCCACAGGCCACAGAGCAACTAAACCCATGCACCACAACTTATTGAGCTCTAGAGCCCGGGGGCTGAAACTTACTGAAGCCCACAGGCCCTAAGAGCCTGTGGCTCTGCAACAAGAGAAGCCCCCACAATGAGAAGTCCAAGTACCACAACCAGAGAGTAGCNCTGTCATTGCAGTTAACATGGGTTCAGTCCCTCATCTGGGAAGATCCCCACAGGCCACAGAGCAACTAAAGCCATGCACCACAACTTATTGAGCTCTAGAGCCCGGGGGCTGAAACTTACTGAAGCCCACAGGCCCTAAGAGCCTGTGGCTCTGCAACAAGAGAAGCCCCCACAATGAGAAGTCCAACTACCACAACCAGAGAGTAGCCCTTGCTTGCTACAACTAGAGAAAAGCCAAGCGCAGCAATGAAGACCCAGCACAGCCAAAAAAAAAAACAACCCATATATATATATATATATGTATTTTTTTTTAAGCTACCTTTCAACCAGGGCAGCCCAGAACAGTGGGCTATGTGCTGGCTGGAATCAGGAGTCCTATATTCTAGACCCTGGCTACCATATATTTCAGAATCTGACTTCTGGCAAAGCACTTCAGTTCTTGGGACCTTAATATGCCTCTTTGTAAAATAAGGGATTTGGATGATTGTGAAGATGGTTCAGATGATTTTATATTTTATTCATTTCACTGCTCATATAACTATTCATCAGGAATTTGTGGAAACTGCTTTTCAGCAGTATCTGAGCTTTTCAACCCCCAGCTCTTTACAAAAAGTTTTAGAAATATTTTTGTAGTTATAATTTATAAGAAATTTATAAGAATTTATAAGAAAAATGTTATTTAATTTATCCTTAATTGCTAACTTTTACTAACAGAAGTAGAAAGTATTAAGAATATGTAGAAAAACTGTACAGAAAAGGTCTTAATGACCCAGATAACCAGGATGGTGTGATCACTCACCTAGAGCTAGACATCCTGATGTGTTTAGTCAAGCGGACCTTAGGAAGCATTGCTACAAACAAAGCTAGTGGAGGTGATGGAAGTCCTAAAAGATGGTGGATGTTGTTAAAGTGCTGTACTCAGTATGCCAGCAAATTTAGAAAACTGAGCAGTGGGCACAGGACTGGAAAAGGTCAGTTTTCATTCCGGTCCCAAAGAAAGGCAATGCCAAAGAATGTTCAAACTACCACACAATTGCACTCTCTTCATATACTTGTAAGGTAAATGCTCAAAATCCTTCAAGCTAGGCTTCAACAGTATGTGAAACGAGAACTTCCAGATACACAAGTTGGATATAGAAAAGGCAGAGGAACCAGAGATCAAACTGCCAACATCTGTTGGATCATAGAAAAAGCAAGGGAATTCCAAAAAAACTTCTGTTTCATTGACTACAGTAAAGCCTTTGACTATGTGGATCACAACAAACTGGAAAATTCTGGAAGAGGTAGGAATACCAGACCACCTTACCTGCCTCCTGAGAAACCTCTATGCAGTCAAGAAACAACACTTAGAACCAGACATGGAAACAGCGAACTGGTTTAAAATTGGGAAAGGAGTATGTCAAGGCTGTATACTGTCACCCTGCTTATTTAGCTTATATGCAGAGTACATCATGCGAAACACTGGGCTGGATGAACCTCAAGCTGAAATCAAGATTGCCAGGAGAAATATCAATAACTTCAGATAGGCAGATGATACCACCCTAATGACAGAAAGTGAAGAGGAACTAAAGAGCCTGTTGATGAAGGTGAAAGAGGAGAGTGAAAAGGCTGGCTTAAAACTCAACATATAGAAAACTAAGATCATGCATCCAGTATCACATCACTTCATGGCAAATAGGTGGGGAAAAAATGGAACAGTGAAAGACTCTTTTCTTGGGCTCAAAAATCACTGTGAACGGTGACTGCATGAAATTAAAAAAGATGCTTGCTCCTTGGAAGAAAAGCTATGACAAAGCTAGAAAACATATTAAAAACAGAGATATCACTTTGCCAACAGAGGTCTATATAGTCAAAGCTATGGTTTTTCCAGTAGTCATGTATGGTTGTGAGAGTTGGACCATAGAAGCCTGAGTGCCCAAGAATTTATGGTTTCGAACTATGGTGCTGAAGAGTCCTTTGGACAACAGGAGATCAAACCAAGTCAATCCTAAAGGAAATCAACCCGAATTTTCATTGGAAGGGCTGGTGCTGAAGCTGAAGCTCTAGTACTTTGGCCATCTGATGTGAAGAGCTGACTCACTGGAAAAGACCCTGATGCTGGGAAAGTTTGAGGGCAGGAGGAGAAGCAGGTGACAGAGGATGTGATGGTTGGATGGCATCATTGACTCAATGGACATGAATTTGAGCAAACTCTGGGAGATAGTGAAGGACAGGGAAGCTTGGCATGCTGTATTCCATGGAGTCAGAAAGAGTCAGACACAACTGAGTTAACAACAACCATTATTATGATACTATTATAATTTTGGTAAAACAAAGCATTTCCCTTTAGAGTTGATGTTTTGTAGTTTAGGAAGAATAAAAAGCTGTTCACTTAAGTAGTTTGACATCTTAAGAGTCGGACACGACTGAAGCGACTTAGCAGCAGCAGACCTCATTAGATACCTGTGAGATCGAGAGTTCCTTGGCTACCTCCAATGAAATCAAGTATGCAGGCCCAGACAAAATATATTGTGTGCTCACAGAATCTGCATGTTTAACAAATGAAATTGGGCTAGATTTTGTCTTTGAAAAATTTCATCTTGATACTACAAACTGGAATTATTCATGCATTCATTCAATAAGCAAACTAGAGCAAATATTAAACAGATTGCTAATTAAGCATGAAGGAAAGTTAGTAGTTAACATTAAAAGCATACATGCAAGTTGCAATTACTGTTGCAGCATGTTGAATTAATGCCATCACTGTCATTTTAGATTTTTTTCTCGATTTGGCTAGTTTTGCATCACTAACTTAATCTTTCACTTTTCTTGGGTTTTACAAATCTCCCCTCAGTAGCTGAAACACACTGAGAATTTGAAACTGATAGGATGCCTACGAAAGTGTTTTTCAGAGCCCTCTGACCTTTTCCAGTCTGAAAAGCTGGCTCTAGGCCAGCTTTCATCTTGGGATATCCCTCACCTTTCACCCCTCACCTTTTACCTGTGATCTCTCTTGCCTCCTTTGTGGTGACTGCCTTTCTGAATCCCACGTCTTCACGTTTCTTGGTTTGCTCGTTATCCCCCTCTTCCAACTCTTTGCCTAGATGTTACTTTGTCAGTGAGACGTTACCTGTCAATCTATTTAAAATAGCCCTTTCTCCCCCCTGGCATATTTTATTTCCTTCCCTAAATGATGTTTCTCCTCAGCACTTAGCACTGACAGTCCATGCATTTTGCTTGTTTATTATATGCTTTAGCCCTCTATAATGTAAGCTTTATGAGAGCAGAGATGTCGTCTGTTAGTTCGCTGCTGTGTCTGTTTGGGTATCCTACCAGATACATGTAGAGATGGTATCTGGATTATGGCACTCAGTTTGCTGGATGATTTTAGGCATGTCCTAAACCCTTGGTCATTTTTACCTGAAAACAAATGTTCATTTCTAGGAAATTTCCCTCAAGTATTCCCTTCCATTTTCTTCTGTTCTTTTTCTTCAACTCTGGTTATGAATGTAGACATCCTGAACAGGCATTCTGATTTTCTTGTGTTTTCCTTCCTATTACCCATCTCTTTGTTTTCTTTTTTCTACTTTCTGGGAAAGGAATCCGCCTGTATCTTTTGGTTTTATTATTATTATTCAGGTTTATCTTGTAGTTCTATAAAACTTTCCCCAAATCAAACAAAACCCCAAAAAAGTACTGATAAGTCCAGTATCAGTATTTTATCTCTTTGAAGATATTAATGATGGATTGTTGATATTGTCTTCTATACACCTTTTGGTTTTTCCAAGGTGTTTTTTTCTGTTCGTGTCAGTTTCTGCATTTCATATTACTTTCCTGAAATGTTTGATCAAGCTCATGCTCTGAATAAAGGCAGCACTGAAAGCTGATAGGAAGCTTTGTGCACGTGAATGGAGCTTATCATCCACTGCAGTCTGAGGGTGAAGTAACGGGATTGCTTCCTTGGGGAACCACTGATGTCTCTCTTTAGGCTTTTCTTCTTGGGCTGAAGACTCTTCTGGTCTCTTACCTGGAGGAGTATGTAAAGTCACTGGCCATGTTCTGAGGAGAAAGTTTACTGTCTTAGCATTTAGTGTGTTGTCAATGTGGAATTTTGCCCTTATCTCCCCAAGACGGGAATCTGTTCTGCTCTCTCAGATTGAAACCTCTTGTCTTCTGTTGGGATGGGGTGGGATGGTCACCCAGCTGTGTGAAGTTGGGGCAGGGCAGGTATGTGGGTTTCCAGCTTCTTTGGCTGATTCTATTTTTACCCTGAACTTCACCCCAGGGATACAGGATATAATTCCTCAGTTTTGGGGGCCATTTCATGTGAGTCAGGTTCTCTGCCTTGCACAGCTCTATTTGAGGATTCAGCTTTCTCAGGCTGCCAAGTAAATCCTCCCTTGCCCATCTGCTTTCCAGCTGCTGGCACCAGTATCCTGCTGATGGGAATTTAGGTCATCTTTACTCATTTGCTATTACAAATAATGCTGAAACAGAAATACTTGTATGTCGTTTAAAAAAAAAATTTACAGATAGATGAGATGGCTAGATGGCATCACTGACTCTATGGACGTGAGTTTGAGTGAACTCCGGGAGATGGTGATGGACAGGGAGGCCTGGCGTGCTGCGATTCATGGGGTCACAAAGAGTTGGACACGACTGAGCGACTGAACTGAACTGGAAGATTATCATCCAGGTCGTTGAAAAGTGGTGCATGCATTAATGATCTTTCTTTTCTTTTCTTGTAGGCCTTGAGAGTAATGGCTAAAATAATGAGAGAATGTTGGTATGCCAATGGAGCAGCTAGGCTTACAGCTTTGCGGATTAAGAAAACATTGTCACAACTCAGTCAGCAGGAAGGCATCAAAATGTAAATTCTGTGGCTTTGCCTGAACTCTACTTCTTCAGATCTGCTCCTGGGTTTTAATTTGGGAGGTCAGTTGTTCTACCTCACTGAGAGGGAACAGAAGGATATTGCTTCCTTTTACGACGATGTAACAAGGTGAACTAAAACATCCCAGGATTTCTTCAGACCCAGGAAACCGCCACGTGGGGTCCTTTCTGTGCACTATGAATGCTTCTTTCCCAGGACAGTTACAAAATGTTGTGTAGTCTACCTTTATTTTTTATTAACACAAAACTTGTTTTTTTAAATGATTGCTGGTCTTAACTTTAGGTAACTGCTGTGCTGAAGATCATCTTTAAGGGTAAAGGAGCTGGATGGCTGAGTTATATGAAACATTTCTTATTTTTAAAGAAAGTGATTTCTCCTGGTTAGTACATTCTCAGAGGATTCTGAACCACTAAAGAGTTTCTTTGATTTAGACTTTGAATGTACTGTTCTATAATTTTCAGGATCTTAAAACTAACACCTATAAACTCTTGAGTGTAAAAATGACCTCATATAGTAGTGAGGAACATAATTTATGCAATTGTATTTTGTATATTATTGTTCTTTCACATATTCAGAACATTACATGCCTTCAAAATGGGATTGTACTATACCAGTAAGTGCCACTTCTATGTCTTTCTAATGGAAATGAGTAGAATTGCTTAAAGTCTGTGTGTGTGTTAAACCTGTCATGTTTTAATTCAAAAGTTTATTTACCTGGATAACCCAGACTTACTCTGTTTTGTTTTCTGGAAGAGTTTTTCTGGTATGTTCTTTGGTATTCCATTTTGAAAATGCCTTTCTCCTACCAAAATGTGCTTAAACCACTAAAGAAATGAAATGGCATTAATTGGTAAATTATCATGGTCATAATTACGTATTCTCATCAAGTTTTTGCATTTTAATTGTATTGTCTAAGTACACTTTAAAAAAATCAAGTGGCACTCTTGATGCTTATAGTACTTTAATAACTTAAAATCTGTAGCATACAGACAAATTTTTCTAAAAGGGAAAATTTGTCTAGCTGCTTGTGAAAAGTTGTGTGGCATTCTGTAAGCCATTTTTTTCTTTATCTGATCAAAGACAGTGTTATTTTTTTAAGAAATGAATTACGTTTAAAATTAGAATATGGTTAATGTTAAATAGGCTTTTTTCTAGGAAGGTAAAGGTAGTTGATAATTTGAATAGTAACAGGTATTTGAGAGTCACATTGTTGTGTAGGAGTCACTGTTCTGTGGACTTTGTCTTTGTAGCTAAGGTTAGAGTCAGTGTGGTTCTGAGGTCACACTACACTTTGAGGAAGGCAGCTTCTAATTCAGTCTTTCCTTCTCTGTGCAGATATTGCAACTGCCTAATTTATATGGCTATGGAGTGAATTTGGTGCACCCTCAATATTTGGGAAAGCGATAGCTAAGGAATATTCCAAGGATAGATTCTCCATGTACAGATGTTTATGGTGAAATTAAATGTTTAAAGCAAATCTGTCATGGCCTTCTCACATTAAGTTGAAAGTAGCTTATAATAACTGTTTTTACTTCCAGTGCTAAAAGTCTTTGCAGGACTTTTACAATTTTTCAAAGTCCTCTTTATCACTGTGATCTTAATCTGAGGGAGGAAAGTCTATCGTAGCTGTGAGGCAAGACGTACCTTATAGAGCTATCAATTTCCTGATGAAAGGGTCAGAATAACCCTTACAGTATTTTGGTGAGAGATAGTGGCCATTTATGCTGACTGAGCTGCATTCTGATAACGTCTTATTTCTTATAAATAGAATAAATTTGAAAGACTATTTGGTCTTAAAGCCAAAGTAATTTTAGAATGAATGACATACTTCATAGGAATTTAGTGTCAATTTCACGTGTTTAAAAACAACATGGGGAAAATATTGTTTAGAGGTTAATATTTTGAGTCCAAATTTGAGTTTTTTCTGTAGTTACCATGATTTCATCAAAGCAAATGAGTGAGTTTGAGAGGTTTGTTTTATAATTGTGTTACGTTTCCTGTTTAATAATCTCTAGCTCTATGATCAGGTACTTTTACTTTTTTTTTTTGGCCATTTACAAGCCTACCAGATCTGCTTTATGAAATCCAGGGGACCAATGCATGTAATCACTAAAACTATTTTTATATAATTTTAAGAATATACCAAAAGTTCTTGTCTGATTTAAAGTTGTGATACATGATTTCTCAGTTTCATATAAGGTAATCAACTTTTGCTGAAGATATTCTTTATTAAGTCAAAAAATGAGTTACAATTTTACTGTTCAGCCTAAATGGATAAAATCTACTTTTGATGAATCAGGGAACTTTTTAAAAGTTGGAATTTAGTTCTAAATTGGGTTTACATATTACACTAGCTGATTCCTTTTTTTTTTCCCCCCCAACTAACGATGGTTTGACAAACCCCAATTGGTTAGTATTGAAAATGAAAGTAACTGAAAATATTTATGGATCATGATTGCTGTGGCTATTCCTGCAGAAAAAATTTGACTGGAGAAATATATTTAAAAACACAAGCCTTTGTGTTTATACTATCTTCAGATGCTCACTTTCCAAGGTTCAACTTGGCTGAAGTATACCTTCAGGCAGATTGTCTGTCAGTACCCCCAGAGGAACGCGGATGAGGGGTGCATACGGCTTACTGGGGTGCAGACATCCCTGGTCTTTTCTTCACACCCTTAGCTCGCTCTCCCCCCAAGCTGCCTTCCTCCTGGTCCTGCCTCTGAGTGGGCTGGCAGCAGGGCTAGCTGTGGCAGTGGGAGTTGTGCCAGAAGCAATGGCCAGTTGTATCTTCCATAGGACAGGGTAAGGTCCAAAGAGCTGAGCCTGTAGTTATGCTGGATGATAGTGCTCAGGAAGTGCCTTGAGTCAGGCTACAGTGCCATGGTCAGCAACAACTCCAAATTTCTATTCTTAAAAAACTTCAGTGGTCACTTGGCCATTCTGCTGCTCATGCCTGAGTTACCTTTTTTCCCCCCTCTACCTTAAAGAACTGTCACATACAGAGTATTTTGTAAGACAAGACGGTGAAGTGCTAATTAAAACTCAAAACAACATGAGGATTCCATTAAGCATGTCACATCAAGAGTTTATTTTTACTCCTCCAATCAAAGAGTGATTGTTAGTAAACTATTTCTTGACCATGGCAGTGTTCTGGCTCCAGATGGTGAGAGTCCAAATAATGGTTCTGTCACAGCTTGGCAGAAAAATGCCAGTTAGAATTTTTTGAGATTTTAAAAAATAGCTCATGATGTGTCCTGCAGCATCTTGTGTCTGTTTTGGAATGCTGCGATTCCCATGGGCCCTCTCCAGAAATGCTGGACTTCTAGGACATTCTGAGGATTGTCAGTGTATTTAAACCTTTAACCCTATTATGCAGTCTTATTTGTAACTGTAAACTTAAAAAAAAAAAAAGTGGTTAACAACATTCAACCAGTTTCTTAAAAGCTTAAAAAGAACTTCAGTGAATGTTTTTATTTTTAAACAAGACTTGTGAATTGAGTATCATGAACTGTGTTTTGATATCCCTTTTTCACATTGTGCCAATGGAATGGGGTGTTTGATATTTCTTTATATGTCAAGGAGATGCTTCAAAACGTCAATTGCTTTAAACTTAAATTACCTCTCAAGAGACCAAGGTACATTTACCTCATTGTATATATGATGTTTAATATTTGTCAGAGCATCCTCCGGGTTTGCAGTTTTATTTCTATAAAGTATTGAGTATTATGTTGCAAAATTACTCAAATGGTACTGTATTGTTTATATTTGTACCCCAAATAACATCTATACTTTGTTTTCTGTATTTTATTATATTTGTGCAAAATTCTTTTGGCTTTATCACTGTAATCTCTGCCCCTTTAAGATGTGTACAGAAAATGTCCATATAAACTTTCACTTATGTTGGATGATTTTGAGAAACCTGTAAAGAGGTGAGGAAAACGAAAACTGCAGTTCCCCATAAGTTTTTTAAAATTGTATACTGTATTTGTAGTAATATTCTGAATGAACTGTAAATAGGAGGTAGAAGAGTAATGCTTATGTCAAGTCCTAACACTACAGTAGAAAAATTGAAGCAATGCAAATAAATTACTTTTTTTCCCAAGTGCTAGTGGCATAATTTAAAATAAAGGGTGTATATTAGAGAGAGTCCTGCTATTATGAAATGTAACTGATATAAATACAGACTAGAATCTTTGGGTAACTGCTCAGTACAAGTTACAGTGTTAGAGCGTGTTTGAGACTTGCCCACCTGTCCAAGGGTGCACCTTTCTGTGTAGAAGCTTCTTTCCACACGCTTGTGGGTGGCTCATCTGTCGGTGGGCACGAAGTGACGTGTCTACATGTGAGCTGCTCAGCAATCTGCTAAGTTTGTGTTAAAGTTTTTCAATGATTTCCAAAGAAAATTTAAGGTATTTTCATCTTCTTTCCAAATTTTTCCTCCTTTTCCTAAATTAAGGATTGTGAGAAATAATTTGTAGAAATAAGTATTTTTGTTTTTGAGTTTGTTTGAACAGTTAGTCTCCTGAGAGTGAGAACTTGACTGATAACAGAACTGAGGAAGTAGTGATAGAGAGGGGAGATGGCATCCCCAAGCCCACAACATACTCTGGGTGAGGTTTTGCAGACTGGATTGTTCTCGCATTAAAGACTAGTCACCTCAATTCAGAGACCAGATTTAGCGATTTTATTTTTCTTCATAATAAAGGCAGAAGTAGAGCTTTTTCCAGAAGAAAGTGAGATTACTTTTAAAACATCATAGATTCAGAGAAAACAGAACTAGCTTTGTCTTTTCATCACCTCTTCAGCCCTTGGGGTGTTTTGATCTGGAGAAAGTGATACTACCTATATGGCCCAATGGACAGATCTTGCAATTCTGTGCTTTATTTCATAATTGAGAACTTAGAAAACATTGGAGCTATTCTGAAAAGTGAGTAGAAAAATTTGATGTTATAGAAGCGAGGGCTCAGTCACGTATGACTTTTAAGGGTTAGAAAATATTCAATTAAATAATATTAAATCATTGTGAAAAAGTTCTTAATGTGGGATGGAAAAAAAGAAACTTAAGATGACTATTTTCTTTCCTAATACAAACAGAATTATAATAGGACATTGGCAACTTAAGTATTTCAAAGAAGAGAAAGGAAACAAAGGCTGTGGAGAATAATAGGATTTGGATACAACTAAACCAGCTGTCAAAAACAGAGGTGGGGAAAAAAAGCAGCACATGTGGAAAAATGAAATTAAGATCATTCCTTAATGCCATACACAAAAATAAGCTCAAAATGGATTAAAGACCTAAATGTTAGACCGAACACTATAAAACTCAGAGGAAAACATAGGCAGAACACACTATGACATAAATCACAGCAACGTCTTCAATCCATCTCCCAGAATAATAGAAATAAAAACAAACAAATGGGACCTACTTAAACTCAAAAGCTTTTCCATAGCAAAGGAAACAATAAGCAAAATGAAAAGACTACCCACAGATTGGCAGAAAATATTTGTAAGTGATGTTACTGATAAGGGATTAGTCTCCACAATTTACAAACAGCTTATGACACTTAATAGCATCAAAACAAACAACCCACTCAAAAGGCAAAAGCCCTGAATAGACATGTCTCTCAAGAGGACATACTGGTGCACAGCAGGCACATGGAAAGCTGTTCAGCACCGTTCCCTATCAGAGAAATGCAAATCAAAGCCACAATGAGAAATCACCTCACCCAGGCAGAATGGCTATCATCAAAACCCTACAAACAGCAAATGCTGGAGAGGGTGCTGAGTGAACAGAACCCTCCTATCCTGTTAGAAGGAATGTAAACTGGTACACGAACTATGGAGAACAGTATGGAGGTTCCTTAAAAAACTAAAACTAGAGCTACCATATGATCCTGCAATCCCACTCCTGGGCATATATCCAGAGAAAGACATGACCCCAAAAGATAGATGCACCCCAATATTCACTGCAGCACTGTTTACAACAGCCAAGACAGGGAGACCACCTAAGCGTCCACCGGACCTTCAGGTGTGGCGGGTCACTCCGTGTGCCTGGAGAATCCCACGGGCAGAAGAGTCTGGCAAGCCATGGTCCCCAGGGTCACAGAGTCGGACATGACTGAAGTCACAGCACACACGCACACGATGTATATTACAATAATAGCACAAGGGAGTGAATAGGAGATGGAGCTATACTGGAACACATACTCTGCTTTTCACTGGAATTACGCTAGCATTAATCTGAAGGTTGTGGTTAACTAAAATACTGCAGTCCCTAGAACAACCACTAAAACACTCAAAATACAGTTTAAGAAATCTAAACAGCACACTAAAAAAGTTTTAACAGAAGAAGGCAGCAACAGAAAGATGGAGATGCAAAAACATATGAGACATTTGGAAAACACAGTAAAATGGTAGCCATAAATCAAACCATACATTAAAAATGACTGGACTAAATACTTGAACCAAAAGAAGAAATTGTTACAATGGATTTTAAAAAAGCAAGACTTAACTATATGGTGTCTACAAGAGAAACTTTGGATTCAAAGACAAATAGCACAAAAGTAATAGTTTAGTTCAGTCGCTCAGTCGTGTCCGACTCTTTGCAACCCCATGAATCGCAGCACGCCAGGCCTCCCTGTTCATTACCATCTCCCGGAGTTCACTCAGACTCACGTCCATCGAGTCCGTGATGCCATCCAGCCATCTCATCCTCATTCATCCCCTTCTCCTCCTGCCCCCGATCCCTCCCAGCATCAGAGTCTTTTACAGTGAGTCAACTCTTCGCATGAGGTGGCCAAAGTACTGGAGTTTCAGCTTTAGCAGAGTATGAAAAATATACACCATGCCAATAGTAACCATAAGCCAGAGCCACAATGGATATACTGATGTCAAAGTGGGACTGGAAATAAACTAGAAATAGAGGACATTTCAAATGATGAAGGGTCAGTATATCAGGGAGATACATTACTCTACCAAACGGGTTCACTCACGTGCACTCAGTAAAGCTGATCTAGTGACAGTAGGTTGTGGTGAAGAAAATTCCAATGTTTATTGCGAGGCACCCACTGTGGGGACAGGTAAGAATGGTAGCTCATGACTGAATGAACCAAACTCCCCAATGGATTCAAAGGAGGACAAAGTGAGGGAGAGGGCCACAGGGTTATTGATCAGCTCATGCACAGTTCTGGTTGGACCAAACTCCCCAATGGATTCTCAGGAGCACAAAGTGAGGGAGAGGGCCACAGGGTTATTGATCAGCTCATGCACAGTTCTGGTTGGTTAGTGGTGAGCCAACAGGGTAATGTTTGGGGACTCTCCATCATCAACTTTCTGCTTCCAAGCTGTCTGGAGCCTCCATGCCTGTGGTCAGCATGTAGTTAACTTCCTCCAACTGGTTGTTGTGAAAATGAGTCACTCAGTCATGTCCAACTCTGCAACCCCTTTGGAATTCTCCAGGCCAGAATACTGGAGTGGGTAGCTGTCCCCTTCTCTAGAGGATCTTCCCAACCCAGGCATCGAACCCAGGTCTCCCACATTGCAGGCAGATTCTTTACCAGCTGAGCCATAGGGGAAGCCCAAGAATACTGGAGTGGGTCGCCTATCCCTTTTCCAGTGGATCTTCCCGACCCAGGAATCAAACCAGGGTCTCCTGCTTTGCAGGAGGATTCTTTACCAACTGAACTATCAGGAAGTCCTAGATATTAATGTACCTAAATAGCTGCACCTAAAAACAAATATGTGGAGAAAAAAGTGACAGAATTGAAAGGAGAAATGGATAATTCACCAATAACATTTGGAGATTAATACCACATTCTCAATAACTCAAAGAACTTGAAAAAAAGCAAAAAAGAAAATTTCATCGCCCAACCTGTCCTGACATTTGTAAATCAACCACCACAGCAAAACATACATTCATTTCAACTCCACATGGACTATTCTCCAGGGAAAGACCACAGGCTGTGCTATAAAACAATTTGAAAGGACTGAGGTCATAGAAAGTATCAATATATTTTCCAACCATTTGAAATTAAGTTAGGAGTCACCAACAGACATTTTGCAAATTCCCAAATATTTGGAAATTTAATGCATTTCTAAACACTTGTGTATTGAAGAAATCAAGGAATGTTAAGAGAATTTTAATGAAGTAAAACAGCATATTGAAATTTATAATACGCAGCTAAAGCAGTACTGAGAGGGAAATTTAGTTTTAAATACCTATATTTGAAAAGATATTTAAATTCCATGAATATATATGCAAAAGTCCTTCATACTATTAGCAAACTGAATCCAGCAACAAATAAAAAGGTTTATATACCAGGACTAAATCGGCTATATCCTGGGGCTGCAAGCTTGATTTCACATCCAAAAAGTTGTATGCTACTGCTACTGTTAAGTCGCTAAGTTGTGTCTGAATCTTCGCGATCCCATGGAATGTACCCTGCCAGTTTCCTCTGTCCATGGGATTTCCCACGCAAGAATGTTGGAGTAGGTTACCATTTCCTCCTCCAGGGGAATCTTCCCAACCCAAGGATTGAACCCATGTCTCTCTGTCTCCTGCACTGGCAGGCAATGGATTCTTTACCACTGAGCCAACTGGGAAGCCCTAAAAACGTTGTATACCATATTAATAAAATGACAAAACCCCTATGTTCAGCTAAATAGATAAGAAAAGGCATTTGACAGAATTCATCACCCCTTTGTGATAAAAACCCAAACTAGGAATGTAAGGCATGTTCCTCAACCTAAGTGAAGAGTATTTTCAACCTATGAAAATCCTACAGCTAATAAACTTAAGGGTGAAAGAGTGTTTCTCCTAAAATCAGGAGCGATCAAGAATATCCACTCATTTTTATTTAACATTGTAGCAGAGGTTCTATCCAGCTCCTGACCTGCCCCCAACCCCCACCAAAGATTAAAGGCATTCAAATTTGAAAGAGTAAAACTATTCACAAATGCTATGATTTCCTATGATCCTAAGGAATCCACAAAGAAACTGAAAAAAATTTAAGGCTGTATGATACAAGATCAATATATAAAAATCAACTGAAATTCCCTATTAGCAATGAACAATCCTCTTAAAAACTTCCACTCACAATAGCATCAAGAATACAAGAATAAATTTCATTGAAAAAGTATAAAAACTGCAGAGAAATTAAAGATCTAAATAGATGGAGAAACATCCCATATTTTTGGATCAAAAGATTCAATACTCATAATGGAAATTCTCCTCCAATTATTCTCTAGTTTCAACTTAATTCCTATCAATAGTCCAGCAGGCTTTTCTGGTTTTTTTTTTTGAAATGGACAAACTGATCCTAAAACCTGCATAGAAATGCAAAGTACCTAAAATAGCCAGAATTATTTTGAAAAAGAACAAAATTGGAGGAATTACCCTACCCAATTTCAAGTTTATAAAGCTGCAATAATTAAGACAGTGTTTGCTGGCATCAGGATAGGTGGATAAAGCAAGAGAATAGGGTTAACAGTCTAGAAATAAACCCTTACATACATGATAAATTGATCTGACATATGTGCCAACCCACCTCACATACGACTCCTAGGAAAAAAAAATGAGAGAATCTTCATGGTTTCAGTGTGATACCCGAAGCAAAATTTAAAATGTTGAAAAACTGGACTTCAGAATTAAATCTTTTGAGCTTAAAAAAAACTGGTGTTGGTTAGGATTGAGGTGGTGGACAAGTAGGACATGAAGTTCACCTCCTCCCATAAAAACATTAAAAACACACCTACAGATATTTCCCTGGTGGTCCAGTGGTTAAGATTTCACCTCCAGGGGTGCTGGTTTGATCCCTGCTCAGGAAGCTATGATCCCACATGCCTCAGGGCCAAAAAAACAAAACATAAGGCAGATTCATATTTTAACAGATTCAATAAAAACTTTAAAAAAATGGTCCACATCAAAAAAAATCTTTAAACCGCCCCCCACCCCCCATCTGCAAATAGAATGATTCACACAGAACCTCTACGAACACTGGCAGAAGACCACAGTCTTCCTGAAGAGCAACAAAACCTCCACAGAACTGGGGAGGACAAAGGGACAGAGAAAAATAAAGGAACTGGGGCAGCCCCACTGCAGGGAGGAAGCTGTGCAGGAGGAAATGCNCCCCCCACCCCCCATCTGCAAATAGAATGATTCACACAGAACCTCTACGAACACTGGCAGAAGACCACAGTCTTCCTGAAGAGCAACAAAACCTCCACAGAACTGGGGAGGACAAAGGGACAGAGAAAAATAAAGGAACTGGGGCAGCCCCACTGCAGGGAGGAAGCTGTGCAGGAGGAAATGCTCTTGCACCCCGGGTAGCCCCCTTGCTGGCAGAGAGAGCAGCCTGGATGGAGGGGGAGCTGCAGAGCCTAGGAGAGCGCAGCAAAGCAGAGTAACCTGCACTGAAAGCTGGCACCACCACCCTACGCTCTGTGGCACGAGATGCTCATCCGTCGGTGGGGACTGGGTGCTGAAGCTCAGGCTTCAGAGGCTGAGACTCGGGGAGAAGACCGGAGGTGGTGGTGTGGAGACAGCCTGAAGAGTCTGGATGGTGGCCACAGAGGGTATACCCAGAAGGAGCCTGGGCTCACCAGTGAGGTCAGCCACCCTTCCCGGGGGATGTACAAGGATGGGGCAGGGCCACACTAAGAGCTTCTCTCCCTGTGAGTGTTCTCAGGCAACAGGACACCTCCTACAGGAGCTCTGGGCATGGGGGCGAGTCATGGATATTATGGTGGGCTCTAGAGAGGGGCACGCGCCATCACCGCCACTATGAGACCTGTGAGCAGGCACCAGACCCTGCCCCTGCCGTCCCAGGAGCACACAGGCGCCGCCGCAGCTGCACACTCCATATCAAGGGAATAATGGCCAACACACTGAGGAAAGAGGCAGCAGACACCCAAACCAAAAGCAGCCCCGTGATTTCAGTGGCAGAGTAGGACTTGAGCTCAGCTCCTCTCACAAAAACACGAAAATCACAGCTAATTGCTGAGCAACCAGCAAAGACCAGAACCTACAAAAAAAAGGATATTTCACTTTCAAAGACGAAGAAGCCACAATGAGATGGTAGGAGGGTACCTTTGCCACATAATCAAATCTTACACCTATCAGGTGGGCAGCCCTCAAATTGGGAAATAATTATATCACAAAGATGTTTCTACAAGAGTGACAGTCCTGAGCCCCACGTCAGGCTTCCCAGCCTGGGGGTTTGATGTCGGGAGGAGGAACCCCCAGAGCATTTGGCTTTGAAGGTCAGCAGGGCTTGAGGGCAGGAGCTCCACAGGATTTGGGGAAACGTGCTCCACTCTTGGAGGGCACACACAAGGCTTCACATCCACTGGGACCCAGCACAAAGCGGTGACTCCACGGGAGCCTGGGATAGACCCACCGGGGCTTGGAGGGCCTGGGGAAGTGGGGGCTGGCTGTGGCTCATGGGAGGACAAGGACACTGGTGGCAGAAGCCCCAGGAAATACTGATCAGCATCTGCTCTCCAGGAAGTCGCCATATTGGCACCAAGACCTGGCCCTACCCAACAGCCTGCTGGCTCCAGGGCTGGAACGCCTCAGGCCAAACCACCAGCAGGACAGGAACACAGCCGTCACTAGACGGGCCACTAAGGCCATACTGAGGTCCCAGCCACCTTTAAACACACCCTTTCACACGGCCCTGGTCACCAGAAGGACAAGACCCAGCTCCACCCACCAGTGGGCAGGCACCAGTCACTCCCAACAGGAAGCCCGCACAAGACCTAGGGCCAACAGAGGGCAGACATCCACAGCAAGAGGAGCTATGATCCTGCAGCTTGTGGAAAGGAGACCATTAACACTGAAAGGGAGACAGAATCAGAGGGCAGAGAAAGAAGCTCCAGATGAAAGCAGATGATTAAAAACCCATAAGAACTAATTCAAGTGTACATAGTCAATCTATCTGATAAAGAATTTGGAGTAATGATGGTAAATATAATCCAAGATCTTGGAAAAAGATTGGAGGCACAGTGACAAGGCACAAGAAATGCTTAACAATGAGCTAGAAGATTCAAAGAACAAACACACAGAGATGGACAATATTATACTGAAACGAAAAATTCACTGTAAGAAATTAATACCAGAACAACTGAATCAGAAGAAGGAGTAAGCAAGCTGGAAGACAAGAGTGGTGGAAATCACTACTGTGACACAATAAAGAAAAAGAATGAAATGAGGACAGTCTCAGAGACCACTGGACAATATTACACACAGCAACATGTGCATTGTAGGTGTCCCAGGAGGAGGAGAGAGAAGGCGCCTGAGAAAATATTTGAAGATATTAAAGCTGAAAACTTCCCTACCATGAGACAGGAAACACTCAAGTCCAGGAAGCACAGAGAGTGCCATACAAGATAAACCCAAGGAAGAACATCAGTTCAGTTCAGTCACTCAGTCATGTCCGACTCTTTGCAACCCCATGAACTGCAGCACACCAGGCCTCTCTGTCCATTACCAACTCCTGGAGTTCACCCAAACCCATGTCCATTGAGTCAGTGATGCCATCCAGCCATCTCATCCTCTGTCNAATCAACAAATAATGTACAAAGAGAATCCTTATAAGGCTATCAGCTGACCTTTGAGCAAAAACTCTGCAGGCCAGATATGAGTGGCATGCTACATTTAAAGTGATGAACAGGAGAAATACTACAACCGAGAATACTCCACTCAGCAAGGCTCTCATTCAGATTTGACAGAGAAAGCAAAAGTTTTACAGACAAACAAAAGCTAAGAGAATTCAGCACCACCAGACCAGTTTCACAACAAATCCTAAAGGTGGGATTGTTCTTCCCAACAGAAGGTTGGAAAACTTCTCTAGGTGGAAAAGAAAAGGCCACAACTAGAAACAAACAAAAAAATTACAAATGAGAAAGCTCACCACAAAAAGCAAACAAAGATAGGAAATCATCCACACACAAGTATATTAAAACCAGCAATTGTGAGGAGAGTACAAATGCAGAATACTGGAAACGCACTGTAAATTAAGAAATCAGCAACTTAAAAACAATTTTGTAGATACATAGACTTCTGTATGAAAACCTCATGGGACCCACAAACCAAAAATCTACAATAGATACACACACAAATGCAATCCAAATACAACACTTAAGACAAATGTCAAATCATGAGAACAGAATAAGGGAAGAAAAAAGATCTATAAAAACAACAAAATGACAATAAAAACATACCTATAAATACTGCCTTAAATATAAGTAGATTAAATTTTCCAACCAAAAGACAGAGACTGGCTGAATGGATACAAAAACAAGACCCACATATATGCTATCTATAAGAGACCCACTTCAGATCTAGGGACACATACAGACTGAAAGGGGAGGGACAAAGGTATTCCACGCAAATGGAAATCAAAAGAAAGCTGAAGTAGCAACACTCATATCAGACAAAATAGACTTTAAAATAAACATTGCTATTAGAGACAAAGAAGGACACTACATAATGATCAAAGGATCAATCCACGAAGAAGATATAAGTGTAAGTATATATGCACTCAAAGGAGCACCTCAATATTTAAGGCAAATTATAACATCCATAAAAGGAGAAATTGACAGTAACACAATAATAAAGAGGGACTTTTAACACTTCACATTCATGAATGAACAGATCATCCAGAGAGAAAGTCAATAGGGAAACACAGGCTTTAGATAACATAGTAGATTTAAACTTAATTGATATTTATAGAACATTCCATCTGAAATCAGCAGAATGCAATTTCTCAAGAGCACACAGAACATTCTCCAGGATTGATCACATCTTGGGCCAGAAATCAAGCCTTGATAAATTTAAGAAAATTGAAGTCATACAAAGCATCTTTCCAAACACAGTGATATGAGATTAGAAATCAATTGCACACACAAAAATGTAACTAACAACACGTGGAGGCTAAATAATATGTTGCTAACAACCAATGGATCACTGCAGAAATCAAAGAGGAAATTAAAAAAGATACCTAAAGACAAATGAAAACAAAAGCAGAACGATCCAAAATCTGTGGGACACGGCAAAATCAGTTCTAAGAGGGAAGCTTATAGCAATACAATATTACCTCATGAAACAAGAAAAATCTCAAATAAACAACCTAACCTTACACCTAAAGCAACCAGAGAAAGAGGAACAAACGAAACCCCAAATTAGCAGAAGGAAAGAAATCATAAAGATCACAGCAAAAATAAAAGAGATAAAAAACAATAAAAACATCAATGACACTAAAAGTTGGTTCTTTGAAAAGATAAATGAAATGGATAAACCTTTAGCCAGACTCATTAAGAAAAAAAGGGTACAAATCAATAAAAATAGAATTGAAAAAGAAGTTACAATGGACACCACAGAAATACAAANCAGAAGGAAAGAAATCATAAAGATCACAGCAAAAATGAGATAAAAAACAATAAAAACATCAATGACACTAAAAGTTGGTTCTTTGAAAAGATAAATGAAATGGATAAACCTTTAGCCAGACTCATTAAGAAAAAAAGGGTACAAATCAATAAAAATAGAATTGAAAAAGAAGTTACAATGGACACCACAGAAATACAAAGGACCATAAGAGACCACTACAAGCAACTATATGCCAATACAGTGGACAACTTAGAAACTGGCAAATTCTTAGAAAGCTACGATCTCTCAAGACTGAACCAAGAAGAAACAGAAAATATGAATAGATCAATCGCAAGTACCGAAATTGAAACTGTGATTTAAAAACTTCCAAACAAACAAAAATCGGGGACCAGACGGCTTCACAGAAAAGTTCTATTAAACATTTAGAGACTATGTAACAACTACCCTTTGGAGAAGGCAATGGCACCCCACTCTAGTACTCTTGCCTGGAAAATCCCATGGATGGAGGAGCCTGGTGGGCTGCAGTCCATGGGGTCACTAAGAGTTGGACACAACTGAGCGACTTCACTTTCACTTTTCACTTTCATGCATTGGAGAAGGCAATGGCAACCCACTCCAGTGTTCTTGTCTTGAGAATCCCAGGGATGGGGGAGCCTGGTGNAGATGATGTGATACTATACATAGAAAATCCTAAAGATGCTATAAGGAAACTATCAGAGCTCATCCATGAATTTGGTAAAGTTGCAAGATAAAAAAACTAATCCATGGAAATCTCTTGCATTTCTATACGACAACGAAAGATCAAAAACAGAAATTATGGAAACAATCCCATTGACTATCACAACAAAAAGAATGAAATACCTAGGAATAAAACTATGTAAGCAGGCAAAAGATCGGTACTCTGAAAACTACATGACAATGAAAAGATAATTCAAAATCTATGGGCTGCAGCAAAAGCAGTTCTAAGAGAGAAGTAAATAACAATACAACCTTATCTTAGGAAAGAAGAAAAGTCTCAAATAAACAAATCAGCTTTACACCTAAAGCAACTAGAGAAAGAACAAACCAAACTCAAAGTTAGGAGAAGGAAATAAATCAAAGATCAGAGTAGAAACAAATGCAAACAGAGAAAGAAAACAACAGAAAAGATCAATGAAACTAAAAGCTGGTTCTTTGAAAAGGCAAACAAATTTCATAAACTTTTAGCCAGACTCATCAAGGAAAAAGGGAGAGTGCTCAAATTAATAAAATCAGAAATGAAAAAGAAGTTACAACTGACACCACAGAAATACAAAGGCTGTTAAGAGACTGCTAAGAGAGCTATATACCAATAAAATGGACAACCTAGAAAAAATGGACAAATTCTTAGAAGGTACAACCTTCCAAGGGTAAGCCAGGAATAAATGGAAAATATGAACAGATCAATCACAAGTAATGAAACTGAAACACTGATTTCAAAACTTCCAACAAACAAAAGTCCAGGACCAGATGGCTTCATAGGAAAATTGTATCAAATATTTAGGGAAGAGTTACACCTATTGTTCTGAAACTCTTTCAAAAACTTGCAGAGAAAGGAACACTCCCTACCTCACCCTATGAGGCCACCATTGCCCTGATACCAAAACCAAGCAAAGATGATACAAAAAAGAGAATTATTGGCCAACATCACTGATGAACATAGATGCAAAAATACTCAAAAAGATACTAGCAAACCCTGAATCCAACAATATTAATACATTAAAAGGATCATATACCACGTTCAAGTGGGATTTATCCTAGAGATACAGGATTTTTCAATAAATGCAAATCAGTGTGATATACCACATTAACAAACAGAAAAACAAAAACCATATGAACATATGATTGTCTCAACAGAGCAGAAGAAGCTTTTGGTAAAATTCAGCACTAATTTAGGATAAAAACTGCAAAAAGTGAGCACAGAGGGAACTTACCTCAACATAACAAACACCATATATGGCAAACCCACAGCTAACATCATTATCAGTGATGAAAAGCTGAAAGCAGTCCCTCTAAGATCAGGAACAAGGCAAGGATATCCACTTTCACCACTTTTATTCAATATAGTTTTGGAAGTCCTAGTCATGGCAAACAGACAAGAAATAAAAGGAATCCAAATTGGCAAAGTAAAATTGTCACAGTTTGCAGAAGACAAGACACTATACACAGAAAATCCTAAAGATGCTATCAGAAAACTATTAGAGTTCTATAAATTTGGTAAAGTTGCAGGTCACAAAATTAATACACAAATCTCTCACATTCCTACACAATAACAATGAAAGATCATAAAGGGAAATTAAAGAAATAATTCTACTTACCATTACATCAAAAATAAATAAATAAATAAAATACCCAGGAATAAAGCTACCCAAGGAGGCAAAAGACCTATACTCTGAAAACTATAATATGCTGGATGAAATAAATTAAAGATGACACAAATAGATGGAAGGATATACCATGTTCTTGGACTGGAAAAATCAATATTATCAAAATGACCATACTACCCAAGGCAATCTACAGATTCAGTGCAATCTGTATCAAATTATCAATGACATTTTTCACAGAACTTCAACAAAAAATTTTACAATTTGTATGGAAACACAACCCCCCCCCCCCCCCCCCCCCCCC
>SJYS01006058.1:140736-159243 GCA_006410695.1 Philantomba maxwellii
TAAAAGTGAAAGTCGCTCAGTTGTGTCTGACTCTTTGTGACCCCATGGGATTATATAGTCCATTGAATTCTCCAGGTCAGAATACTGGAGTGGGTAGCCTTTCCCTTCTCTAGGAGATCTTCCCAACCCAGGGATTGATCCCTGGTTTCCCACATTACAGGCAGATTCTTTACCAGCTGAGCCACCAGGGAAGCTCAAGAATACTAGAGTGGATAGCCCATCCTTTCTCCAGAGGATCTTCCCAACCCAGCAATCGAACCTGGGTCTCCTGCATTGCAGGTAGATTCTTTACCAGCTGAGGCACCAGGGAATGAACACAAAATATTATCATATTAGGCATGTGATTCTGAAACCAGATACTTAGCACTATGTATTTCCATACCAATGAACACAGATTTATTTAACTTTTAGTGGCTTTGTGGTATTCTAGTGCATGCAGGGAGCATGAGTTAACTAGTCCTCTATGGATGTGCTCTGCTTCTAATTTTTAACTTTTTATACAATGCTGCACTGACTATTCTTGAATACATATCCCTGTGTACTTACTTGAGTTTTCCCCCCTAAGTCAGGGTTTCTCAACAATGACACTATTGATGTTCTGGACCAATAATTCTTATCCTCAGAGGGCTGTTCCATGCATCATAGAATGTGTCACCTTTGATTTCTTTCATTACTATCTTATAATTTTATTCTGAGAACAGGTCTTCTGCCTCCTTAAGTTTATTCCTAGGCATTTTATTCTATTTGTTGTGATGGTGAATGGGATTGTTTCCTTAATCTGTCATCCTGATTTTTTGTTGTTAGTGTACAGGAATGCAAGAGATCTCTGTGTATTAATTTTGTAACCTGAACTTTACCAAATTCATTGATGAGCTCTAGTAGTTTTCTGGTAGTATCTTTAGGATTTTCAAAGTATAGTATCATGTCATCCACAAACAGTGACAGTTTTACTTCTTTTCCAATTTGGATTCCCATTATTTCTTTTTCTTCTCTGATTGCCGTGGCTAGGACTTCCCATACTATGTTGAATTAAAGTGACGAAAGTGGACATCTTTGTCTTGTTCCTGATGTTAGAGGAAATGCTTTCAGTTTTTCACCACTGAGAATGTATGCTGTGGGTTTGTTGTATATGGCCTTTATTATGTTGAGGTAGGTTCCTTCTATCCCATTTGTAGAGAGTTTTTATCACAAATTGACGCTGACATGCACGCACAAACGCCAGTAGCAGTAGCATAACCCTTTTCCCATATCTTGACAATCATTATCTCCAGATTTCCAAATGTCCCCCAGCTGGCAAAATGCTCCTGTTTGAGAACCATTGCCCTAAGGATAAAAATTCCTAAATCAAAAGGTTAAGACTTTTGTTACCTATGCCAAATCGCCTTCCAAAAGTTGCATATCTATCTCCTTACACTCCAAGAATGTATGAGAGTGCTCGATTTATCACTCTACCAATATGAGCATTATATCCATCATTTAATAATTTGTTAAGACAAAAGTTCTCTCACTGTTTGATTTTTTATTACTAAAGCTGAACATTAAAAATACCATGTTGATTGTACTCATTGGTTATAGTTTCTGTGGTGAACTCTCCTTATAATTTACCATTTTTTCTTTTGGAATATTCTTTTTCTTTATTTTTCTGTCATCTTTTAATTTATTAAATAAATAGCCTTTCATAGCTTGCTGTTTGTCTTTCTGTCCTGATATCTATGGTATTTGTTTAAAAATCCTTAGGAATATCATATGCAACATGACATGTTTTTCCAACAAACTGTGGAAAATTCTTCAAGAGATGGGAATACCAGACCACCTGACCTACCTCCTGAGAAATCCGTATGCAGGTCAAGAAGCAACAGTTAGAACTGGATATAGAACAACAGACTGGTNGTATGAATGTGAGAGTTGGACTATAAAGAAAGCTGAGCGCCGAAGAATTGATGCTTTTGAACTATGGTGTTGGAGAAGACTCTTGAGAGTCCCTTAGACTGCAAGGAGAGCCAACCAGTCCATCCTAAAGGAAATTAGTTCTGAATATTAATTGAAAGGACTAATGCTGAAGCTGAAGCTCCAACACTTTGGCCACCGGATGCGAAGAACTGACTCATTGGAAAAGACCTTGATACTGGGAAAGATTGAAGGCAGGAGAAGAGGATGGCAGAGGATGAGATGGTTGCATGGCATCACTGACCCGATGGGCATGAATTTTGAGTAAGCTCTGGGAGTTGGTGATGGACAGGGAAGGCCATGGACTGGCATCCTTCAGTCCATGGGGTCACAAAGAGTCAGACGCGACTGAGTGACTGAACTGAACTGATCATATGCAGGGCCAGGGACAGCATCCTTGTGTATTTGCTTTTTAGGGGCTCTGTGTTCCCTGCCAGTGAACCTCTGATCTGGTTGGTCTTTGCTTAGTAGAGGAGGCCATTTGGGTTTTGCTCTTGTATATTAAAATCTGCTGAATGTTCCTTTTGAGTGAAAAGTTCTTTCTGTGAAAGCCCACTTGTCAGGAGGCAGTCTTGATCTGGGGAAACTGACCTGGGGCTTGACCATAATTAGTTCAGGTTAATTATTGCCGATCTGTAGATTCGCAGCCCAGAGCCTTTCTTCCCCTGAGCTGGGGCCTCTGGAGGTTTCTTTTATGAGCTCCAAACCCTGAGGGAGGACTTAAAGTAATGAATTTTCCTGTAATCAGATTTGAGGGTTTGTTCCCTGAGCTATCCAGTCAATTGGAGAATTGAGCACTGACTGGTTTATTTGGCCAAAGGATGCCGGAGATGAAGCACAAGACATCTGATAAGCAACCTGGTGAGTATACTGAAAAAATGACTTAACAATCAGAGACGTCCACCTCTTCTGCTTCATGAAGTTTTTAGAGGGAATAGATTCATTTACGAGGAGAGGATATCATCGGCGAGCTATTCAGGAAAGACCAGCTCAGAGGTAATTTTTGTCTTGAGTATCTAATAATCGGACTGAGAGTCTGATTATCCTCCAGTGAAACCTCGTGAGTTTCACCTTAAATTTCTTCACCATAGGAGTAACATGGTTTGCACATGCTTATAAGTATTTAATTTGCTAAGTATTTACTCAGCATTCATTTGTTTGTTCACGCAATCACCAGAAGGCACTGTGGATGTAGAATATATTATATGGGGTTCCTGCCTGTTTTAAGACACGTACATGCCACTTGTATTACTGAGTGAAAACATGCTTTGCAAGGGTTCATGTTATGTACATTCAGGTTCACAACGTGAATATCTGCGGAGACCAGGTAACAAAGTCAGTGAGGCTGGTGCAGGGATCTGGAAGACGATGAGAGCAGGTTGAACTGAAGAGGAAAGGTGATGAGTATCTGCCAGTCAGCCCACAGGCAGTCAGTGGACGCTAGTTCCTTCTCCCAGGAGAGTCCCCCACACGGAGCTCTCAGAACTCCAACAGCCTCACTTGGTCTGAACTTGGATAAAAGCTCTATGCAGATGGGCTTCCCAAAGAACAGGGGAGGACAAGTCCAGACTTTGGCGCTGCTTTGAGGCATCGAGGTCAGAAATCGAAAGGAGCTGCAGCGATATCCTCTTCTCCTGTGGTGAGTGCCTAAATGGCCAAATGCAGGCCCCAGGCCCAGTGGGGCCTCTAACAGAGGGGAGCATCCCAGCCCAGAGCTCCATGGGGCCCTGTGGCGGGGAGGCAGCCAGGTGGGAGTGGGGGCAGTGGCTGCAGAGAGGACCCTTCTGCCCTCTGACCCATCACTGCAGAGAACCATAAACTGCATATGACACGAAACTCGGTGAGACGCCATGCCCAACTTGAAACTCCCATAAACACCGTACGTATCTGTATCTATTATCTAGATATCAGTGCACTCTCTTATTGTTTTAGGATTGCCTGTTTGTATGTCACTCTTCTAGAGGCTCTTTTGATTACGTTCATTTCTTGTTTTTCTTTATAGTTGCATGATTTTTCTTTCCTGTTTAGCAAGCCTCATGGTGATATAAAGGGAATTCTTGCAGTGAAGTTCCCACTCAGCCCACTTCTCAGGAGTTGCTAACTAGTTACAGACAGGAATGTAGGTTATAAAACTTCAGGGAAAAGACTGTTTTACATACAAATATTTCAACAGAGTAGTTCATTCTGGAGGGATGTGAAGCTCTCAAAACTGTCATTCTGGGTTACTTTCATTTCGTAGTTAATTCCAATAAAGGAGAAAAGAGAGGCAGCCGAAGGCACAGGCATGGCTGGGCAGGAAGTGGTGCCAGGCTCAAGAAACAAGACTGCCTTGGGCCAAAGATGCAGGAGGAACATGCACATCACAAACCCGCAGGAGGTAGACAAGGGCACGCAGGGACACGGTAGGGATGGTAGCCAGTGTGGCTGAGGTGTGTGGTGGTGGTGAGGTGCTCAGTCGTGTCCAACTCCTGTGACCCCATGGACTGTAGCCCACCAGGCTCCTCTATCCATAGGATTTTCCAGACAAGAATACTGGAGTGGGTTGTCCATTTCCTTCTCTAGGAGATCTTCTTGACCCAGGGATCAAATCCGGGTCTCCCGCACTGCAGGTAGATTCTTTACCAACTGAGCTACCAGGGAAGGCAAATGTGTGGGAAAGGGCCAAAAAGCTTTGCTGGTTGTGCTCTGTCTGAATTTGAAACTGCATTTAAGTGCTGGTAACAGTGACCTGAGAAACAATGGCTTCAGTGAAACAAGGGTGCACTTTTCCTCTTGGGCAGTACAGGGTTGCTCTGGCGGCCTTACCATGCCATTACAACTTTCTATCTTTCTGCTCTGCCATCCTTCCTATGTGGCTTCCCTTGGCACCTTACCCTCATGGCCCATGGGGGCTGCCAGTGCTCCTACTGGGAAGAAGGGAGCAGGGAAGAGCACAAAGGGTGCCTTCCAGATTTGTTAGTGCCCTTTATAAAGTAGTTCCCCAGAACCCGCCTCTCAACCAGTGACTTCCGCGTACTTCAGATGGACCATTCCATCTGCAAAGGAGGCTATGTGTGTGTCGTGTTCGGCTCTTTGCGACCGCATGGACATAAGCCCACCAGGCTCTTCCATCCATGGAATTCTCCAGGCAAGAACACTGCAGCGGACTGACATTCCCTTCTTCAGGAAAGGAGGTGGACACACCAATTTTGTAGCGTGGCGTGTGGCTGCATTCAACAATTGGGGGATCCCATTACAAGGGGAGAGGAGAGAATAGACGACAGCCAGGCAAGCAGCAATTTGTGATACAAGCTCAAGGAGGACAGTGAACAAAGACGGCAAAGCACTCTCCCTCCCCTCCGCAACCCAGGATGCACGGTGCACTGTCACTAAGCAAGAGAAGGCGCCAGACCCGAAGCTCGCACTAATTTGCTCCCATCTTCTTCTTAAAATGTAAGAGGAAAGTTCAGGTCTAGGGAAATGGAGGAGATAGAGCATAATTTAAAAGGACTTCAAGTTCTAACCCTTTAGGTAGTTTTAACACAGGGCAGTGACAGGACTGAGAGATCTTGGAGAATCTGATGGAGAGGGGCTTGAATGGCATCACACCATCTGAAGTGTGATTCCCAAGATGCTATTGGAAGTTACTAATACATGAAGAAATGGCTCCCGGGTCAAAACATTTGGGAAACTCTGGATTAAACTAGGTGAAGCTGTTTATTTCACTGCAGAAAATGTTGGAGTCATTAACATGCTCATTGAGCTTGTAGTTTTTTGCTTTTCTTTCTAAAAGAGAGCATCTCCAAGTTTGTTTGACCATGGAAGTCACTTCTTACAGAGGGTCCCATGGGATGCATCCAGATTAAATACTGGAGAAATAGTGGTGTGGGTAGAGGCTGCTGCCTTATCCGGGCTCTGGCTTTCTCAAAGTGCTACCCATGGACCACTAGCCCCAAACCAGCTTAGCCCTATTTCAGACCCACTGAATCACAATCTCAGGGCTGTGGCCTGGAAACATGCATTTTCCCAAGCTCTCTGGATAATTCTTATACTCACTGAAGTTCGAGATCCACAAGATGACAGAGCTGAGCCTTCACTTTACAAGAATATGACTTGAATTTACATCCAGGTAGCTCCTCCCAGCCCCCTCAAAACTCATTTCTCTCATCACCATTTGGTATCTGGCTAATTTTCTCAGCTCTTTTCAGAGCAACTTGCATTTATCTTTATTGCCTGTCTCTTTATTGATTTAGGTTCTTCTCTGCAATTCGTCAAGCTTGGATTGTATTTTAATCTTGTCCTCCAAAGTAGCTAAGATCCCTTCCAGCTTCGTATCATGCAGAGATCTGATTAGCTGGGTCTCGATTCCATCCTTCAAGTCATTAATGAAAATATTAAATGGTCCTGGGTTGGTACGAAGGTCTTCAGGCTTGTAAGTAGATGTATGGCCTCCATATCTGCCACTGGCCTCTGCTTAGTAGTTATCGGTTGGATCACACCCAGTATTTCAGTTGTAGGTTACCATTTCCTAATTTACAAACCCATGCATGTAATGCAAATCTATGTAGGAAAAAACCCCATTGATCAATAAATATTAGACCAGCAAATGGCTTTAAGGCCTCCTCAGCCTTTCCTCTCACATCAGTGGCATACTGACCACAGGGTGAAGAAGGTTATACCAAATGTGTGCATCAGAAAGATCAATTTTTATACAAAAGGCAGCTCAGCTCCAACTTTGAGGCACACCATTCCAGGCGGAGGCAAGCCTGTAACAAGCAGCTTCTACATCATAATGCAGTAAGAGCTGACTTTTCTGAGCATTTCCTAAGTGCCAGACATGGCTTTCACCTCTTTCCGTGTGTTCATCGACACCCCTGTGGTGTGAGTACTGCGGCCATCACCCTTCTTCAGATGGGCCGTCTGAGGCATGTAACACATGCAGCGCCCGAGCTGGGAAGCGTCAGAGCGAGTTCTTAGACTCAGGCAGGCGGCGGCTCCGAGCCGTGGCGCCGGAGGGACGTGCAGGCGTCCCCACTTTCAGCGAGCAGGAGGGAGCACCGCGGTCCCCTGCAGGAGCTGGGCCTTGAAGTCGGATCTCAGTGACAGCCCGGGGTGAGCTGGGGCGGTTCTGAGGGGAATCGACACTCACGAGTTGGCCACGTGAGCACTGGAGCAAACCGGGCGGCTGGTGACTTCTCAGTCAAAAGCCTGCCAAAGCAACTGACAGAAGCCGCACGCTCACCTCAGTCCCTCAGCCTCTGTTTCATGAGATGATGTGCATTGCATTAGTCAAGCAAGCTGAGACAGCAAAGACCAGGGCCCCCAGAATAAAAAAACCCGCCACTGCCCTTCTCACTGGGCCAGTGAGAGGAGGCTGGGAGACTGGAGGGCCTTTGATCCGTTAGGTCTAGGGAGCGCTTTGTCCATCAGCCACCAGGGGGCGATGGCCGTCCACACATCAGATATTCCCGTGGGGGTAGGGAGCAGCATCTGCCTGGGAGACCTGGGGCTGACGGTAGGGGTTTCCTCCACCCCCAGAGCTTTTAAGAACCTTCATGGCGATGGCATTCCAATCTCAGGGAGCAGTCTAGTTTAAGAACGGTTCCTGAGGTACAAAGACACTTGATTTGGGAGAACACAAGAGAAACTGAGCTCAGACCCCAGCGCTGATGCTCAGAGGCTGTGTTTAAGCCCCAGCCTTAGTTGCCTCATCTGTAAAGTGGGGATAACACTGCTTGTCCATCTATCTTCCCAAGTGCTCACAAGGTTTAAATGAGACAAAGGAAGTGAAGGAGCTCTGAGTGATATGACTTGTTAAGATAAGAGATTTGATGAAAGCTGCTGTGTTTGTTGCCAGCATCCTTCCTGCCGCAGAGAGGGAGGCGGAGCCCGAGGAGCCTACTGCTTGCTCTGTGCTCACAGGGAGCAGCCCTTGTGTCACGGAAGCTGGCTACTCTGTGGTTAGTGGCACAGAGTGGTGTCCCCACAACTGAAACATAGAGGGCAAGGGATGTGGGGCACCTGGGAGGGGCTTGCTCACAGTTCATGGATGCTGCCCCAGGCTGACTCGCTTTGTGACTTAAGGCGAGTCTCGCGATCTGTACAGTGGGCACGAGGTAGGCTCTCTCTGCCCTTCTAGCTGTTCCCAACAGCGCCCCCTGAGTTGTTATGACATAGCAGGGAAGTCGCAGGGAGAGAAAGGCTGCTCATATTGGGAGCTGGAGGGGAGGAGTGAAGAGTAGCCCCTGATGCACAGGGAACCTTGGGACTTTTCCTCCCTTCCTCTGGGCCTTGATCTTCTCATCTGTGGAATTGGCAGACTGGACTAGTTGATCTAGTCCAACCATTATCTCCCCACAATTCTGTCTCAATAAATACCCATAGAATCCATATGGTCTCTAAAATTCCCTGATTGTGATTTCATTAGGAAAACAGACAAGTATGCACTTTGCCCTTAGATTGGTCCTGACCTCTAGAGCGCCCTGAAGTGTCCCAGCTGAGCGGAGGCTGGAGAACGTTCCCATGTGCACTCGGGGTCCTTCCTGCCGCTATCATCAAAGGGTAAATGCTGGAACCCTGAGTCCCTCTAAATGACGGGCTAACCTGTCTTTCTGATGCTCCTGGATGCTGAGCTCCACCTTCAAGCTGCTGCCATAGCTACCCCTTGTCCAGTCTCTGGTGTCCTCATTTCCAACAGACTGAGGCTTTGTCAGCTTCATGTTGACGCCTGATCTTTTTGTGGCTCCAGGGGCTCATGGAACACTGTTCCATGGTGTGGCCCATGTTTCTTCAGTTTTATCTTCTAATGCTTCCATTGATTTTTAAATTCCAGTGCAAATGTAAAGCCAACTGAAGTTTATGGAATGTAGGAAAGGAGAATCCATCTAAAATCTCTTCAACTTGGAACTAGGATTACCTCCCCCTACCCCCAAGATCTGCATATCTGTCCTCCCCATCCTCTTTGCTCGATACAAGGCACGTTACCTCCCAGTTTCAAATAAGCCTTCCTCTGCTGCTGTGCTTACATTAGGACACAATCTGGCTTCCCACTTCCCCAGCTGTGACACCGAAATTAACTTCCTCTAGGCTTCTTTCTGGAGAAGGCAATGGTACCCCACTCCAGTACTCTTGCCTGGAAAATCCCATGGACAGAGGAGCCTGGTAGGCTGCAGTCCATGGGGTCACTAGGAGTTGGACACGACTGAGCAAATTCACTTTCACTTTTCACCTTCATGCATTGGAGAAGGAAATAGCAACCCACTCCAGTGTTTTTGCCTGGAGAATTCCAGGGACGGGGGAGCCTGGTGAGCTGCCGTCTATGGGGTGGCACAGAGTTGGACACAACTGAAGCGACTTAGCAGCAGCAGCAGCAGCAGCAGGCTCCTTTCTGTACTTCTGCCTGGAAAATCCCATGGACAGAGGAGCCTGGTGGGCTGCAGTCCATGGGTTTGCTAAGAGTGGGACACGACTGAGCGACTTCACTTCCACTTTTCACTTTCATGCATTGGTGAAGGAAATGGCAACCCACTCCAGTGTTCTTGCCTGGAGAATCCCAGAGATGGCGGAGCCTGGTGGGCTGCCGTCTATGGGGTCGCACAGAGTCAGATGCGACTGAAGCGACTTAGCAGCAGCAGCAGACTCTTTTCTAAGATGAAGACTGGATCCCATCAGTCTCTTGCTTAGAGATAAAGGTGGTTCCTCTTTGCTTTCAGGTAAGCCCAGCGTCACTGTCCTTAGGTTGCTACCACATAGAATAATAGCAAAGACTAACTTTCAATGTACTTTCTGTATTTCAGGCTCTTTGCTAAGTGCTGTACGTATTCTAATTATTGCATCCTCATAAGCATCTTAAGAGGTGGGTCATATTATTATCCACTTTTTGTAGATAGGAAAATTGAGGCACTGAAAAGTGACCCAAGCTCAAAGTCACCTAGTCGGAAGGGATGGTGCTGGTATTTGAATCCTGTTTGGGAAGACTGCTGCTTATCACAGTACAATCCCATCTCATCATTTTGAGAAGCTTCCTGAGATTACTCTTGAGGGACAGAGTTCAAAGTGTCTTTATCTTTGCCTTCAAGTTTTCTTATTATGATCCTCCTTGAAAGACACTTTGCCATGTGCCTCTCTGCTCCGTTACTGATTGGAAACAACTCAAGCAGAGGATGAAGGCAGAGATGCTCAGGAAACACTGGTTAACTTGAATCCTCTTCTGCCCTGGTAGATTCCCTGTATCATACCCCTTTCTCACCCGCTCCTCATCCTCTCTGCATTTGGGCTCTGCATGTGCCTTTGCCCAAGTCTCCAGGGACAGACACCCTCGTGTCCAGGTACAGGGTCCCGCCTGGACTCTGATGTGGCCCCTTCCCCTCACCAAAGCTCTCTCCCCTTGCAGTCTCCAGCATGCTCCCCACAGCTGGTCATTTTGCCCCTGCCAGCTTCTCTACTGTCTCCATCCACAACCCTCCCACCCAAGTCAGGGAGCTGTCCCCAGCTGTGCCCCCACCACCATCACACGGCCCCCTCACAGCCCAGACTGGGGACACAGGAGCAGTTCATAAACACGAGCTGGATGAATATTTAAAGGGAAGCAGTAAGTAGTATATTAACAACTTACATGGATGTTGTAATGATCCACAGTGAAATATTCCCTCACCTCTTTGCAAAATTATCATTCCAAACCACGGAATACATTAGGTTTTATGATCTACTCGCTTCTTTGGGGAGATATAAACCTTGAAACATCATCTTCATATGTCAGGGAAAAGAGTCCCCTGGGACACAAGATGTTTAAGAATGTTAACTGAGAATCAGAAATAGTTTGTGACTAATATCAAGGCTTTGTTTATGGACAGAAATAAATCCCCAGTCTAGGGCCGACCTGTACAAACCTGATCACAAATGATGGAATAGGGGAAACACTTTGAATTTAAAGAGGTGACTGGAGGGGGCAGGGTTGCAGTGTTTAGGAGCTAATATTTTCAGACCATAAATCTCTATGCTGTTCAAACATTACTAGTCACCAACTAAAATAAATATGATAGAAACTAGGAATTTATATTGATGGTCTACAGTCAGCAAGGTCTGTAAGTAGGTCACATGAAATGAAGCAGTTCTTTTTTCTAGGATCTTCAAAAGAGGTACCCTCACCCTTCTTTCACTGTTCAGATGAGGAACTATCAGTGCTACTCGACACAACAGAGGAAGAGGAGGATGCATTGGCTTTTAGGGGTCTGTATGACTCAAAGTAGGGTGGGGGTCCTCATGTGGGAGCACAGCTTTGGGAGAGAGAAGACCCATGTTTGCTTCTTGCTTGTTAGACTTGGTCAGGCTTCTTCCCTGTTTAAACCCCATCACATATGATATGATGTACAGAAAAACCTAAAGACTCACAAAAACTACTGGAACTGATAAATTCAGCAACGCACCAGGATAAAAGATTAATATACAGAAATCAGTTGCATTTCTTTATACCTGCAATGAAATATCAGATTCAGTTCAGTTCAGTTGCTCACTCGTGTCTGACTCTTTGTGACCCCATGAATCGCAGCACGCCACACCTCCCTGTTCATCACCATCTCCCAGAGTTCACTCAGACTCAGGTCCATCAAGTCTGTGATGCCATCCAGCCATCTCATCCTCAGTTGTCCCCTTCTCCTCCTGCCCCCAATCCCTCCCAGCATCAGAGTCTTTTCCAATGAGNTACTTGAATAGCCTTCTATGTAATTCCTCTAATCATTTTTCTCTTATTGGAAACTTTATGACTTAAATAATAGCTGGAAAATAAGCATGATTTATGGAAGTGGAACAGATGTTACAGAACCTACATGCTTAAGCACAAGTAGTTTTATTTACTTAGAAGTCCTCACATAATTTCTACATACTCTTATTTTAGGCTCAGTTTGTTTTTTTTTCTTTTTAATGTTTGGCAAATTAAAAGCTACAAATTAAGATGAAGACAGGATACTATCAGGTAGTTTCAGGAGGTGACAGATGGAAGCAAAATAGAAAGCAGAAAGCCTATTAAAAGCAAATGATTCCCAGAAAGCACTTTAGGTATCATTTTAGCTGTATATACTATTGACTGGGCTAAAAGGACAATGTTATATAACATCAAGAGTTTAATAGTGGACACCGTAATGAGTTAATAGAGAAAAATGAAATTCATTTTTTTGTACGTTTTTTAAATGAGAAAGGAACATGTAACAGACTTTAGGAGGATTTCCATCAAAAGCTGTTTGTTTTTTAAGGAATTTTCTGTGATTTATATATACTTTTTATATATTTTAACTGTGGATTTGATCATAATGATTTACAGGAACACTTTTGGGATTATCTGTAAGAATATATTTAAATGAAACTAGAAGAAAAAGTAACGGTAGAAGAAAAACAGTCAACGATAGGTTAGTGCCTGTGTTTCATTGTATTTAAAGGTTTTGACTGGATTTGACTGTTGCTTAGGCATTTCTGTCCATGGGAATCCCAAAGCCTTATATGGTCAAGACTTAGCTTTTGGACTTTCAGTGAAATGCAAGGCACCACTCCAAAAAAGAAAAAAAAAAAAAACCTAGCTGGCCTTCACTTTGTCTTCAGTGCTCTCTTCTTGGCTGCCTTTATTACCACAGTAGCTAAATTACTAAGAACCTTATGTGCATTGGGACTCAGTCTTACACAAAAAAGGAATTCCTTTTGTGGCAGTAGTTTTAGGCTAGAGTGCTAATGTTATTTTTAACAAAACATTACATGATATTGGTTATATAATTTGATTTTTCTAAAAGGAAAGTGAAAAGTAGTTTTGGTTTATTTTATCTAACTATAGAGGAGGGAAGGAGATCATATCTGCATATGGAACAGTTAGGAAGTGCAGGTCTCACTTAAGGTGGGTATTAGCTAAGTGAAGTGATTAAGGACTTGGAGCCTTTCCTGCCTTGGAATTCCTGCTAACTGATAAGGTGAGAAAGGTGTAGCCATTCAAGAGCAGCAGTGATAACAGCAGAGGGCTGCTAAAACAAAAAGCCTGGTATGATCTTACTCAGCTCCAGTCATCTTTTTGGTTTGAAGAATGTTACTTTTCTGAGTGATCTGTATCACTCATTTATACATTTAGCTGCAAAATAGTTTAATACTTTGGATTAATAGGTACTAAAATTCTTAGTTACATTTGTCCTGTAGTGAAAAGAGAAAACATTATTCCCCCTAACATAAGAAGATTGCAAAATGTTTTGTAACTTATCTACTGTGGTAAGTCAGATATGACATGGAAAAACTGATTTCTGATATAGTCATCTGTTTTTTTTTTAATAGTCATCTGTGGGCTTTCCTGCTGTCTCAGTGGTAAAGAATCTGCCTGCAATGCAGGAGACCTGGGTTCGATCCCTGAGTCAGGAAGATCCACTGGAGAAGGGAATGGCTACCCGCTCCAATATTCTTGCCTGGGTAACCCCATGGGCAGAGGAGCCTGGCAGGTTACAGTCTGTGGAGTCGCAAAGAGTTGGACACGACTGAGCGACTAACACTTTTCCTTTCTTTTTTCATAGTCATCTGTAAGTAACAAAGAATGAGCAATGTATTTTTGAGTACTATCACTGAAGCTAAATCATACTCAGTTTCCTCCATTTAACATTTGATAATGCAGGAGGAAAAGGGGACGACAGAGGATGAGATAGCTGGATGGCATCACCGACTCAACGGACGTGAGTCTGAGTGAACTCCGGGAGATAGTGATGGACAGGGAGGCCTGGCGTGCTGCGATTCATGGGGTCGCAAAGAGTCGGACACGACTGAGCGACTGAACTGAACTGAAACTGAATGCCTAAGTAGTCTAGATACTATCCTGTGAATACAAAATAGGGTCCTTGCTTTTAAGAGCTCATAGTAGTGAAATAGTAAGAGAGGAAAATGAATGCAGAGAATGGGTAGATAATTATAACACAGTTGTTTAAGCATATTAGGACAGGTGTGTTCACAGTGCTACAGAAAATGGAAGAAGGGAATAATTTAACTCTATCTACATGAACATAGGCTGGAAAAGTCAGAAATAAAGGATTAAAGTGGCTAAATTGAGGAGAAATCTATAAGGGTTTCCCTGGTAGTTCCGCTGGTAAAGAATCTGTCTGCAGTGCAGGAGACTTCTGGTTTGATTCCTGGGTTGGGAAGATCCCCTGCAGAGGGGATAGGCTACCCACTCCAGTATTCATGGGCTTTCCTGCTGGCTCAGACAGTAGAGAATCTGTTTCTCCTGCAGGAGACCTGGGTTCAATCCCTGGATTGGAAAGATCCCCCAAAGGAGGGAATGGCAACCCACTCCAGTATTCTTGCCTAGAGAATCTGCATGGACAGAAGAGCCTGGTGGCCTACAGTCCACAGGGTCTCAGAGTCGGACACGACTGAGCAGCTGAGCACTGCACAGCACACTATAAGGCCTAGCAGTGCCTCAGCCATTACTCGTGGGTTCCTTTCGTCTTCCTCACGAAGTCCCAAGCTGCCATAGTTAATTCTTAAGATCTGAAAGAATTGAATTTTTATTAGTTTACTTTTCTTAGTAACTGGGCTCAACACCTTCTTCCTGTGAACCTGCCTTTTTGTGATGGAGCAAGAGTGTGCTTTGTTAGGGTTTTTAGCACTGTGTTTTGTTTTATCTAAAGATCCTTTAGCAGAATTTTGTAGCTTCTGTCTTTCTGACGGAGATGCCTATGAGTGTCAGAGTCTTTTAGGTAGCTGGAAAAGCTTCAAAAGGTGAAAATCTCATTTGCAATGTGTTGTTAGCCAAGTTAATTATTGATTGTCTAGTTTACATAAACAAAAACAACCAAAAACCTTCCAGAAATTTCTTGATTCCATGCAGTTATTGGTGCACAAAATCTGCATATAAAAATTTTCCCTTAAAGGTGAAAAGTAGTTTAAAATTGTGAATTTATTCATTATGGAATATCTGTGAAAGACTTGGAAGTCATAGTGCAGTGGTACACTTTTTATGTTCAAGNNNCAAGTTAATTATTGATTGTCTAGTTTACATAAACAAAAACAACCAAAAACCTTCCAGAAATTTCTTGATTCCATGCAGTTATTGGTGCACAAAATCTGCATATAAAAATTTTCCCTTAAAGGTGAAAAGTAGTTTAAAATTGTGAATTTATTCATTATGGAATATCTGTGAAAGACTTGGAAGTCATAGTGCAGTGGTACACTTATTATGTTACAGATACATTGTATATATGGTACAGTGGTTCCCAGACTAGATTGTCTGCCTTAACTTGAACATAAAAATAGATTTTGGTGATAAAAATAGATGTCAGTGGGAAAAAAGAGATTTGCTGACAAGTTCTGCTGTAAAGAAATCTGTTTAATCCGTTGTTTCCTAAATTTAACTATTTTAAAGAACACTTTTACTAAAGACCATTTAAACCATTTCATGTTAGTAGTTTAATGGAAATAGTTTGGAAAATAGTACAGTAAATTTTTGTAATGAATTGCTTTCAGAAGGGCTGTGTAGTGACTTGTTTCAGAAGGCAAATTGAAAATTTAGGTGCTTTTATTTCTGCCTTTTTACTTTCTCTTTTGACTAGTACATGTAAAGGAATGTCAAAACTCTATAATCTGTAAGTGTAAAATAATAACATATTTTTGCAGCAGTTTTGGGAAAGTGATCAAATGAATTAATTATGCAATGGAAAATTCAGTTCCCTGATAGCTCAGTTGGTAAAGAATCTCCCTGCAATTCATGAGACCCTGGTTTGATTCCTGGGTCGGGAAGATCTGCTGGAGCAGGGATCAGCTACCCACCCCAGTACTCTTAGGCTTCCCTTGTGGCTAAGCTGGTAAAGAATCTGCCTACAGTGCGGGAGACCTGGGTGCGATACCTGATTTGGGAAGATCCCCTGGAGAAGGGAAAGGCTACTCAGTCCAGTATTCTGGCCTGGAGAATTTCATGGACTGTAGAGTCCATGGGTTCGCAAAGAGNCTTAGGCTTCCCTTGTGGCTAAGCTGGTAAAGAATCTGCCTACAGTGCAGGAGACCTGGGTGCGATCCCTGATTTGGGAAGATCCCCTGGAGAAGGGAAAGGCTACTCAGTCCAGTATTCTGGCCTGGAGAATTTCATGGACTGTAGAGTCCATGGGGTCGCAAAGAGTCCCCATGTGACTTTCCCCAGAAAGTGAATTGACTTTCACTTTCACTCAGTTCACTCTTTGTAATCCCATGGACTGCAGCACACCAGGCCTCCCTGTCCATCACCAACTCCCAGAGCTTACTCAAAATCATGTCCATTGAGGCGGTGATGACATCCAACCGTCTCATCCTTTGTCGTCCCCTTCTCCTCCTGCCTTCAGTGTTTCCCAGCATCAGAGTCTTTTCAATTAGTCAGTTCTTCACATCAGGTGGCCACAGTATTAGAGATTCAGCATCTGTCCTTCTATGAATATTCACAAATAATTTTCTTTAGGATTGACTTATTTGATCTTGCAGTCCAAGGAACTCTCAAGAGTCTTCTCCAACACCACAGATCAAAAGCATCANTGTTTCCCAGCATCAGAGTCTTTTCAATTAGTCAGTTCTTCACATCAGGTGGCCACAGTATTAGAGATTCAGCATCTGTCCTTCTATGAATATTCACAAATAATTTTCTTTAGGATTGACTTATTTGATCTTGCAGTCCAAGGAACTCTCAAGAGTCTTCTCCAACACCACAGATCAAAAGCATCAGTTCTTCGGCACTCAGCCTTCTTTACAGTCCACCTCTCACATCCGTACATGACAACTGGAAAAACTATAGCTTTGACTAGACAGACCTTTGTTGGCAAAGTAATGTCTCTGCTTTTTAATATGCTGTCAAGGTTGGTTACAGCTATTCTTCCAAGGAGTAAGTGCCTTTTCATGGCTGCAGTCACTATCTGCAGTGATTTTGGAGCCCCAAAATAAAATCTGTCACTGTTTCCACTGTTTCCCCATCTATTTGCCATGAAGTGATGGGACCAAACACCATAATCTTAGTTTTCTGAATGTTGACTTTTAAGCCAACTTTTTCACTCTCCTCTTTCACTTTCATCAAGAGACTCTTTAGTTCTTCTTCACTTTCTACCATAAGGGTGGTGTCATCTGCATATCTGAGGTTATTGATATTTCTCCCGGCAATCTTGATTCCAGCTTGTGTTTCTTCCAGTCCAGTGTTTCTCATGATGTATTCTGCATATGAGTTAAATAAGCAGGGTGGCAATATATAGCCTTGTCGTACTCTTTTCCTGATTTGGAACCAGTCCTGTAGTCACTGCCAAGTTTTCCAAATATGCTGGCATATTGAGTGCAGCACTGTTAAAGCAATATCTTTTAGGATTTGAAATAGTTCAACTGGAATTCCATCACCTCCACTAGCTTTGTTCGTAGTGATAATCCGTAAGGCACACTTGACTTTGCATTCCAGAATGTCTGGCTCTAGGTGAGTGATCACACCATCATGGCTATCTGGGTCATGAAGATCTTTTTTGTATAGTTNCAGTTCTAACTGCTGGATCCCATAGTTAACTAATAATACTGAGAATAATCTGGGACTTCCCATGTGGCTCAGTGGTAAAGAATCTGCCTGCTGAAGCAGGAAATCCTGGTTAGATCCCTGGGTCAGAAAGATCCCCTGGAAAAAGAAACGGCAACGCATTTCAACACAGGTTAGATCCCTGGGTCAGAAAGATCCCCTGAAGAAATAAATGGCAACCCACTTCAATATTCTTACCTGGAAAATCGTATGGACAGAGGAGCCTGGTGGGTTATGGTCCATGGGGTTCCAAAGAGTCAGATGTGATTGAGTGACTGAGCAGGAAAGCACACCCACTGATAATAATCTAATTATCAAAATGTGTAGTTCTCAAAGTATAGCTCCTGGACCAAAAGCATCAACATCATCTGTGAACATATTAGAAATGCAACTTCTATATCTATTGAGATGATCATATGGTTTTTATTCTTCAGTTTGCTAATGTGGTGCATCACATTGGTTGATTTGTAAATATTGATAAATCCTTATATCCCTGGTATAAATCCCACTTGATTATGGTAGATGATCTGTTTAACGGATTGTTGGTTTGGGTTTGCTAGTATGTTTTTGAGGATTTTTGTGTCTGTGTTCACTACTGATCCTGTGCTGTGTTGTTCTTAGTCACTCAGTCGTGTCCAGCTCTTTGCAACTCCATGGACTGTAGCCCACCAGGCTCCTCTGTCCATGGCATTCTCTAGGCCAGAATACTAGAGTGGGTTGCCATGCCCTCCTCCAGGGGGTCTTCCCAATTCAGGTATAGAACCCAGGTCTCCTGCATTGCAGGGAATTCTTTACCATCTGAACCACCAGGGAAACCCAGAATACTAGAGTGTGGGTAGCCTATCCCTTCTTCAGAGTATCTTCACTGGATTGTTATTTCTTTCTTGTGTTAGATTCATCTGGTTTTGGTGTCAGGGCTATGCTGGCCTCACAGAAGGAGTTCAGAAGTTTTTCCTCCTCTGCAAATTTTTATAATAGTTTTAGAAACATACTTGTTATCTCCTCTCCAAATGTTTGATTGAATTCACCTGTGAAGCCATCTGGTTCTGGACTTTTGTTTG
>SJYS01006058.1:209988-220195 GCA_006410695.1 Philantomba maxwellii
GTTTAATGGATTTAATCGGCTCTTAATGATATATTTTATATGGACTATTAAAAGGTTTGGATTGGACCTTAGAACTTAATTTGACCAATCCCTCCTGTTACAGATGAAAAAACTGAGACCCAGAGAGGTTAAAGGTTTTTCCCAAAGTCACACAGGTGTATAAGTGTAGGACTAGCATTCAAATCCAGATTTTAAAAATTCAAATGGTTCAAAACTCACCCCATGTGTTCTGAGATAAGCATTTTCAGCAGTCTCTCTGGCATAAAAGGGAAGTGTTAATGTTTCCTCATTCTCTACATCCAAGATCCTATTTATTTGGAATTAGCTTGGTGGAAGAATCAACTTGCTCTCGCACTGGTGCCGTCCCTGCCTCATACCACATTGACAAGCAACCACAACCCGCTTCCCCTGACCTCCCCCCACACGCACACATGGCATCTACACATGTGCAGCAGGCTTTATAGGAGACTTGAGGAAACAGAGATTTGTGTCACCATGTCGCTTGTTTCTCCTTCCTTTCAGAGCACCCTTCTGCAGAATACATCCCAGAAATTCCCTGTCCCTCACTTCAAAAAGAGAATAATTTAGTTCATCAATTCTCTTTCACTTAAGACTGTGTTTGGTTGCAACAGAGACCTATAAAACAATGCCTTACATAATTGTTCTCTCATGTAAAAGAAGTCTGGAGGTGGGCATTCTAGGGCTGGCGAGGTAGCATCACAGTCTCATCAGTATCCTAACCTACTTTCATTTTTCCATTTTGCTATCTTTCCCATGAGCCTCTTGTCCTCAAGCAAGATCACCTTAGGTCTGCAAAGTGGCTGCTGCAGCACAAGTCATTACATCCAGGTTTCAGGTAGAGGAAGAGGGAAGGCCGATAAGGGGCCTGCCAACAGAGTCAATGCCCTCTTCAGGGAGCATTTCCAGAAGTCTTATACTATAGTTATTTCCTTCTTTCAATTGGCCAGAAGATACTCACATGGGCACTCTTCCCCAGAGGGGCGGCTGGGAAATCTAATTTTTCAGCTAGCACATTGGTATCTCCAATGAAATCAGGGACCCGTGTAAGTAAGAAGAGAAGAATAAATTTTGGGTAGGCAACCACAATGTCTGCCACAACCCCCAACTCAGTTTTGGGCCTATAGCGAATGATTGGTTATTCCATTAAAGCTAAGAGGCCATCACAGGGCTGAAGGGAGGGAGCTGGAGGAAAAGAAATGGCTGAATCTTTCACCTGCTGTTTTCACTGACAAGTCTCTCTGAAAGTGGATCGGGACAACAAAGAGATTTATTTGGGGGCAACAAAGAGATTTGCCAGGGACGTGAAATTTACCACCCTCCTTAGAAGGCAGAAGTGGTTACAGTTGCCTTTGTTTTCCTATTTCTACACCCAAGGGTTGATGTGAGAATCAGAAGACAGATAGGGGAAAGCATGTTATAAACCATAAAACACTACTCAGTGACAGCAATGATCGTTTATCACTATTACGAGTGTTGTCACATGTCCTAAAGCTGCGTGATTTTCTGATGCAGAGCAAGAATGAGAGCCAAAGAGAAAAGGAGAGAAAGAGTGGGGGTTGGGGGGAAGGGGCAGAGGGCAGAAGAGAGGAGAAGGGGAGAGGGAAGGGAGGCGGGAAAGGTGGAGAGAGGAGTAGAGGCCCCTTTTCTATCAACGGCAGAATGAAAATATATTGACATAATTGAATCCCATGTCTGATCCAAACACATATACAGCTACCCAGGAAACAGCATCAGCATTCCTTGCTCAGGGTTTTCTATCTAAAGAATATCCCCTTCATTTTTGTTTCCGTCTGTTGCAATCAACATGTGGGATTTTAGGTCTCCGACCAGGATCGAACCCACATTCCCTGCTTTGGGAGCTCAGAGTCTCAACCACTAGACCGCCAGAGAAGTCCCATACCCCTCATTTTTAAGCAATATATATACACTGAAAACTATGTGAACCATATGAAAAAGCACAAAGAAGTTTTTTTTTTAACCTGCTTTGTTGATGTTTATAACTGACATGCCATAACTATGCACATTTCAAGTGTATGATTTGACATATTTTGGCATACGTGTACACGTATGAATCCATCCCTACCATCAATGTAAGGTATCCATCACCCTCCAGAGTTTCCTCATGCTCCCTCCTTCCTGCCCTTTCCTGGCCAAACCCCTTCCTGCCAGGAATCACTGATCTACTTTCTGCCACTCTAGATTCCTTTGCGTTTCCTTGAATTTTATACAAATGGAATATAAAATTCCATAATGTCCTCTTTTTTGCTTAGCTTCATTCGCTTGGCATAATAATTTGAAAGAAAAAAACCAAAATTTATAGAGAGGTATAATTAATGATGTAACATAGATTCTCTAGGACTGAGAACAGATAATTAGCCATATTTGCTTCAGCTCTCCTCTTGTTTTTCTAATGTGATTTATACAAAGAAAAAAATTTTAGAAATTTGCATAATTCAATGAATAATTATAAAGCAAACCCCTGTGGGCAAGAGATGAACCTTGCAAGCACCCTGTTATCTTCCGCGTCCCCTCTCTGACAACTACTTCTTCCTTCCCATTCCGGGTCACCACTATCCTCACTTTTGGGAGAATCACTTTCTTGCTTGCCTTTCTGGTTTTATGACCTATGTATGCATCCCAGTATGCTAGAGTTGAGCCACCTGTTTGTGAATTTTATATGAATGAAATCATATTGTTTGTCTTCTTCTGTGACTTGTGTTTTTTACTGTTAGGTTTGGGAGATTAGCCATGTTGTGCCATGTGGCTATGATTTGCTCATTTTAATGGCTACAAAATATTCAACTTTATGAATATACCAAGGCATGGTACAGCCCACACCAGAAAGAAATCTTTTAAATGTGATCATCATTGTTTGGCTTGCATTGGCACCCAAGCCTTGTGCCCATCAGATAGTCATCACAGGATAGAAACAGGCGAAACAGCCTCACTCCTGTGGCCAGGCCCCTGACCCCTACCCTGTGTCCGTGGAAAGTTAATCCATTAATATTCACATATGCAAATCATAAATATTTACAACAATACCTTCTGACATAGTATTCTTTTTGAAGAAGCAAAGCATAAAGTAGTTTTTTTTTTTAAAAAACTTGAACTTTATGTAATTTCATTAAGTCACCCCAGGTTAATAAAAAAAGTACCAGAGACTGGGTGGCTTCAACAACAGATATGTATTTTTTCTGGGGTCTGAAAGTCCAGATCGAGGCATTAGTAGGCTTGGTTTCCTCTGGAGCCTCTCTCTGGTTTGCAAAGGGCTGCCTGCTCCCTGTATCCTCCCATGTTTCCTTCTTTGTCTTCTTCACTGTCTTCTCTCCATGTCTGGTTCCTAATTTCTTTAAATGCCTCCATCAGATTAGGTTAGGACCAATCCCAGTGGCCACAGTTTATCTGCATCCCTGTTGCAAGGCCCAGTTTCCAAATATGGTCACAGACTGAGGTTCTCGGGGTGAGGACTTCAACACCTGAATTCTGGGGGACGCATGATTCAGTCCATAGCAGTTGTGTTGATCTTAATACAGCTAGTTATATTCTCCGTGGGAGAAAGGAAAACAAGGACGAGGTTAGACACTCTCCTACAGCCTGCTCTTCCACTTTCACTGTTTTCTTCAGGCCTTCAATCTAGAACATCCTGGCTCCCTGCTCCTAAATGCCATTATTCCCATGCTGCTTTAAATGATGTTGTTACTATAAATTACATGGGAAATACAAGAAATCAAAAGCTAGTTTTACGTTTCTTCATGTACAAGAGTGACATAGTAAGAGTCACTAAAGTCAGTGCTTACAGTCTGAGACTTTTTTTTTTAAAGGGTTCAGTGCATTATTCAAGTTGAAAAAATAATGATTTGGACCTCAGCCTGCCTCTAGCAGATGGACCACGTTGCCCATCCCCAGCCCTTTTTTAAGAAGCTCCCTTTATTCTATGATACCCCAAGTGTCTGCAGGCATGGTGGCTTACAAGCACCTTCTCACATGGTGCATAATTAGATCCTAATCACCACCCAGTGCAGTAGAGAAATCATTTGAATCCCTGTTGTACACATGGGATAACTGGAGCATAAAGAATGTGGGATTTTCAAGGTCACACAGCAAGAAAGGCATAGAGCCAGTTTTCATTTCTCAGTTCAGGTAATAGGAATTCTGGAGTTCTGTGCTGGCTTCTCTCCCCCAAAGTGGCAGTACGTCCACCATTTTTTTGTCTCACTTGGGTGCATTGGTGCTAGTCACTGGGAGGGGGAGCAAGTGAAAGCATGATGATGACTCAGCGATCGATAAGCAAACGGGCTTTTCTCAGTGAAGCAGGTGTGGGGAAGTAGTCAGCTTCTTTCTAATAACAGGGCGTATGTTTTGTTTTTCAACCAGCATGTGTCCTGGGACCCTCTTACCCTTTGTCTTTCGTGCTTTCAAAACTTTCTTTTCCCTTCATATTCCAAGCCCACAAGTATTTGGTTTTGTTTTTTGATTTCACCTGTATTTAGCAGCTGTTGTTCTACTGCAAAGAAGCACTTTCCTCTCCCCTCCATCAGTTGGTATGTTCACTTATTAACTCACATCACTATGGTCTCATGGATTCTTGTTTTATTTAATGAGTTTTTGTTTTAAAGACCTAACTACATATTTGTTCAGCGGGAACCGCTTCATTCTGGCTCCTGGGTCCTTTTGATATGTTCCCATAACTCTGTGAGCATATCCTTGTTGCTGTTGTTCAGTTGCTAAGTCATGTTTGACTCTTTGCGACCCAAGGACTGTNAGCAGATGGACCACGTTGCCCATCCCCAGCCCTTTTTTAAGAAGCTCCCTTTATTCTATGATACCCCAAGTGTCTGCAGGCATGGTGGCTTACAAGCACCTTCTCACATGGTGCATAATTAGATCCTAATCACCACCCAGTGCAGTAGAGAAATCATTTGAATCCCTGTTGTACACATGGGATAACTGGAGCATAAAGAATGTGGGATTTTCAAGGTCACAAAGCAAGAAAGGCATAGAGCCAGTTTTCATTTCTCAGTTCAGGTAATAGGAATTCTGGAGTTCTGTGCTGGCTTCTCTCCCCCAAAGTGGCAGTACGTCCACCATTTTTTTGTCTCACTTGGGTGCATTGGTGCTAGTCACTGGGAGGGGGAGCAAGTGAAAGCATGATGATGACTCAGCGATCGATAAGCAAACGGGCTTTTCTCAGTGAAGCAGGTGTGGGGAAGTAGTCAGCTTCTTTCTAATAACAGGGCGTATGTTTTGTTTTTCAACCAGCATGTGTCCTGGGACCCTCTTACCCTTTGTCTTTCGTGCTTTCAAAACTTTCTTTTCCCTTCATATTCCAAGCCCACAAGTATTTGGTTTTGTTTTTTGATTTCACCTGTATTTAGCAGCTGTTGTTCTACTGCAAAGAAGCACTTTCCTCTCCCCTCCGTCAGTTGGTATGTTCACTTATTAACTCACATCACTATGGTCTCATGGATTCTTGTTTTATTTAATGAGTTTTTGTTTTAAAGACCTAACTACATATTTGTTCAGCGGGAACCGCTTCATTCTGGCTCCTGGGTCCTTTTGATATGTTCCCATAACTCTGTGAGCATATCCTTGTTGCTGTTGTTCAGTTGCTAAGTCATGTTTGACTCTTTGCGACCCAAGGACTGTAGCAAACCAGGCTTCTCTGTCCATGGGGTGTCCCAGGCAAGACTCCTGGAGTGGGTTGCCCCTTGCTTCTCCAGGGGTTCTTCCTGGACCAGGAATTGCACCCGTGTCTCCTACACTGGCAGGTGGACTCTTTACCACTTTACCAGGGAATCCCAAGCATATCCCTACTTGGCACAAAAAGGCGTTTCATATTTTTCTTTTACTTTCCCTGCCCCTACCTTAAATTCACTGTATTTTGAGAATTGGTGGATACCACCCAGTGTTAAAAAGTGAAGTCTTCAGCCATTATACGAGCCAGAGGAGATCATGATTTCTTCTTAAAATATGACCCTTCTCTGCCTTCAAATGAAAGGATAAAGAGGATGATTGCCCCCAAGAAGGCCTGTCTTCATTCCAAGGGTAAACAAATCTACTAACATTAGTTTCTGTGGCATCCCTTTCATGCAAGAGAATTTCAAACTTTGTCTCAGACGACACTACATAGGAAGCAGGAGATCAGATATGTGGGGCAGGGTAACAGGAGATCAGTATGGAATGGACTGCCTCCCTTACAGCAGTGCCTCTGACCCCCATAAGGCTGTCCTCCCAAGGAGCCTACAGGGCAGGCGGCAGAGCAGCGAACCTCAGGGTATGAGGACTTGTCACTCCTGGTCCCCACATGGTGAAAGGCAACCCTCTGTGCTGGGGACACCTGAGTGGCCTGGCTGTCCTTCCTACATGCACAGGTGCAGCCAGAGCCTACTTTTAAGACAGTGTTGATCATGGCCCCTTTTCTATTAAACATAAATTCAATCAGGAAAGATTTGAAACTTACAGAAAATTACAGAGAAGTATGTCAAAAGCACCAAGGTGCCTATCGCTAGATAGAAGAAATGTTAACATTTGCCTTAGATTCTTTTAGAAAGAAAGTAAAACTACAGATAACATCGAAAACCAATTGCCCTCCCTCTCCCTCCAGAGGTAACTCTCAAGTTAGTAGGCAGCTTCTTAGTACTCAATATTACTGTTTTTATGTGAGTAAACACCAATGTGTAGTATTGACTTGTATATTTAAAACATTTCATAAGCAATACTCTTAAACATGCTATGCATCTTGGGCCCCAGGCCCCTATTTTGTGTGTGTGTGTGTTTTTCAATCATAAAGGCCCAAGACAAACCCAGAGATGGAACAAGCTAAATCCAAGATGGCAGGCAAAGTAGGCTAAAGGTCACCGCTTAATGTACCTTGATTTATCTCTGTATTTCCATGGCAACCCCTGAGCGCAGACAGACACTCATCCTGATTTCTCTGTGTTTGCTTCAAAAGTACCTGGTGTTTGGCAGAGACGCTCTGGGGCTGTACTTTGAGAGATATATGGTGGTCAACCACTGGAACTCTCTCGGAAGACCATGAGAACGCAATTGTGCTGATAAACCAGGGGGCTGTCCTGGCATTATCTTTGCTTCATTACCTTGCTAAGGTCTCCACCCAAAGTGGGGACTCATGCTCTGCTAGACTCAATTTGTGCCACGTGCGAAGAAGGATGGAAAATTGTGCATGCCCTGTCTGCCCCGGGAATCTCTGCAGCTTTCCCAGAGCCCTCAGTTCAGTCGCTCAGTCGTGTCCGACTCTTTGCGACCCCATGAATCGCAGCACGCCAGGCCTCCCTGTCCATCACCAACTCCCGGAGTTCACTCAGACTCACGTCCATCGAGTCAGTGATGCCTTCCAGCCATCTCATCCTCGGTCGTCCCCTTCTCCTCCTGCCCCCAATCCCTCCCAGCATCAGGGTCTTTTCCAATGAGTCAACTCTTCGCATGAGGTGGCCAAAGTTTCAGCTTTAGCATCATTCCTTCCCAAGAAATCCCAGGGCTGATCTCCTTCAGAATGGACTGGTTGCATCTCCTTGCAGTCCAAGGGACTTTCAAGAGTCTTCTCCAACACCACAGTTCAAAAGCATCAATCCTTCGGTGCTCAGCCTTCTTCACAGTCCAACTCTCACATCCATACATGACCATAGGAAAAACCATAGCCTTGACTAGACGGACCTTAGTCTGCAAAGTAATGTCTCTGCTTTTGAATATGCTATCTAGGTTGGTCTATCTGCCTCCTAACCCTTTGAGTTCCCTCACTCCCCTCTCTTTTGGAAGAAAGTGCTTTTAGGATGGGAGCTTCCCTTCTCCATTCTCTGACCATTGAGTAAAAGCCTGTTTTGCTTGCACCAAACTCAATTTTGTTACTGGCAGAGCAAACCGGAGAAGGCAATGGCAACCTGCTCCAGTACTCTTGCCTGGAAAATCCCATGGACGGAGGAGCCTGGTAGGCTGCGGTCCATGGGGTTGCTGCGAGTCTGACACGACTGAGCGAGTTCACTTTCACATTTCACTTTCATGCATTGGAGAAGGAAATGGCAACCCACTCCAGTGTTCTTGCCTGGAGAATCTCAGGGACGAGGGAACCTGGTGGGCTGCCGTCTATGGGGCTGCACAGAGTCAGACACGACTGAAGCAACTTAGTAGCAGCAGCAGCAGCAGCAGCAGAGCAAACCTGGGCAGAAAAAGAACTCCCTGACTGATAAGGGTGTGTGGTGGGAGGGGAGCTTTGGTTCAGCTGGGGCAACAAGAGTTCATGTCTAACTCAGAAATAGTATCATACTGCTTGTATCTTTTTTTCGTTGGCTTCTGATTTTCATCTACCACTGAGATTTAGCCATGTTAATATTAATAATGTAGATCTAGTTCATTTATTTGTTAGATACTATTTTCTTGTATGACATTCCTAATATGTGCATGTGCCTGCTAAGTTGATTCAGTTTTGTCCAACTCTTTGAGACCCCAAGGACTGTAGCCCGCCAGGCTCCTCCATCCAAGGGATTTTCCAGGCAAGAACACTGGAGTGGGTTGCCATGCCCTCCTCCAGGGGTTCTTCCTGACCCAGGGATTGAACCCGTGCTTCTTTACACCTCCTGCATTGGGAGATGAATTCTTTACCACTATCCCCATCTGGGAAGCCCTTATAATGATATGATATTGTTCTTATTAATTCCTAATGCTTTGTATATTCTCTTGGATTTTCTTTGAAGATAATAAACTCACCTGGAATAATGACAGTTTTGTTTCTTTCTATCCTTAAACCTCTTATTTCTATTTTTAATATAATGTTGAATAGGAGTTCAAGTGGAGATTATTTTGTTCTTTTTCTAATTAAAAAGAGATTGTAAGGGTTGCATTGTTAGGTATGATGCTTCTGGTAGGTTTTGGTAGTTACCTTTTTATCAAGTTAAGGAACCTACCTCTTAGTACTAGCTTGCCTGGAGTGGTTTTTCCCAATGTCCATTCATGACTGGCTTCACTACGTTTCTTCTTCTGAATCTACTGACACCAATTATATAAATTTCTCCTTTTAATTCCCCAATTTAGTTAATTACATCATTGGATTTACTAATGTTAAAGTATTCTAATTTTTTAAGGAGAAGATGAGATAGAAGACCAACCTCTATTTATTGGGGTCAGGAGGTATTTATTTTTAAACACAGCTCAATTAAGTTTGTTATCCAGCTGCTTCTATCTATGTATCTATTTTAAAAATTCTTGTATTTTTGTATGTTTGAGGTGGGGGTGCTGTACATCTTTCTCCCCTGTCTGGTTTATTATCTAGACTATACTGGATTCATAAAATAAGTTGAGAAGTTTCATCTTTGTTTACTGTCTGGAAGATTTATATATAGTTGGAATTATCTGTTCTGTGAAAGTTTAAAGGATCCACCTGGAGAACCATCTGTAACCCATAATTTCTTTGTGGGAAGATTGAAAAACTATTAATTCAAGTTTTTACATTGTTATAAAAGTACTTGGGTTTTCCATTTCTTCTCAAATTAGTAATGGCAAGTATAGTGCTTTAGATTGGGGTAGATAAACTATGGTGTTTGAGCCAAATGCAGCAACTTTTTGTAAATAAAGTATTATTGGAACATGGCCATACATATTTATTTACATATTGTCTATGGCTGATTAGGTTGTGTTCTCCTAATCAATCCCCAGTACCTATCCTCTGTTTCCTTGAATCTCATAGCTTTTCTATCCTCAGTATAGATGAAGAATTTAAGAATAGAGTTTTCAATTCACTTGATCTGACTTAGTCATCCATCAGTCCTTCCATTCAGTGACTACTTGGTGTCCCAAGTAATACATTCCCAGTATTATTTTAAAAGGACTGGGGATATAGCAATGAACAAACAAGCCCATGCCTTCATGAAGCTTATAGTCAAGGATGGAGTCTCAGACAAGAGACAGACATACATTATGCCTGGTGTATTTGGGAAAAAAATAAAAAATAGTAGTCTTTGGCTACTATTTCCATTTCTGTAACATTCTTTAGTCTATTCAAGTTATTTATTTCTTTTGTATCAATATTGCATTTTCTATATATTAAAATTTATCAATTTCATGTAGGTTTTCAAATTCATTACTATGGAAGGTTTCATTCTTCTGTTTTCAACTTTTTGCATCTTATTGTCTTTGTAGATAACATAATGTTGAATTTTTTAAAAAAGCCCATCTT
>SJYS01006058.1:220538-237914 GCA_006410695.1 Philantomba maxwellii
GTTGCAAATTTATTCACATTTTTCATTTATTTGCCTTCTTTTATTTCTATTCTTGCTTATCATTGGATATGAGCAGGTTTAAAAGTTATACTCTATTTTACGCATCTGATGATTGCTTTAAACTTAAGATTAATATATATTTTAAAATTTCTCCAATTAATGTATTAAACTTGTCAGAATTTATGTCTTTCACCTAAAATGTCAAATATTTTAGTCTGTTCTCATGTCCTTCAGTTTCTTCCACACCCTTATTCCAATGCCATCATTACATGACAATGATTTATTTTCTTTTTTTCAGTCATGCTATATTTTAAAATTACCTTCCCAGATTTATATCTCTTAAATTTTGAGTACTTTTTCTAAAATTATTTTCAATGTGTGGTAACCTTTTTTGCACTTACATTCCTGAGAATTTTTTTTATTACCCTTCATATTTTAATGCCAATTTTTGGATATAAAGTTCTACTTTTTAATTTTTTTTTTCAATTAAAAAATTACTTTCCACTTCTTGTATCCTACACTGCTTTTGTAAGGACTAATCCCTCTCTGCAGATAGTGTACTCTTTCTCTTGGTATTTCTCTGCTTTCTCTAGGTAGGTATTCTCTAACCACTAGAGTCTTTTCAAATTTTACCTTTGCCTTTGGGATGAAAAAAAAAATCACTACAATCTAAGTATGGGTTTTCATTCTTTACTTTAAATGTGAGGTCTTTCATCTTTTCCTAATTCTAGAAAATTAATGTCCATTTATTTGTTCAAATATTTTCTCCTTTCTATTTTCTTTTTTCTCTCTCTTGTTAGAACTCCTATTATTTGGATGTTGAAATTTTTACTTCTAATATCTTTACTTTTTAGATTTTTTTTTCTTTTGTATTTCTTAAGAATTTTTTGCTTTGTTTTCTGTTGCCATCTTGGAGAATTCCTCAGTTTGATCTTTCAGTTCACTAATAAATTCTTCATAAATCTGTACTAAATATATCATAAATCTGTACTAAATATATACTATAATATATTCAGCTAAATCTGTCCTATCATTTATCTACATTTATCTGATAAAANTGGCAAAATATGAGTATGGTTTTTGCTATTAATAATGTATCCACGTTAATTGCACTGCAGTTATGTAAGACATTAACATGAAGAGAAACTCGATGAAGGGTGTACAGGAAACCTTTGTGCTGTGGCTGAAACTTTTATGTAAACCTAACATTGGTGGCTTAGTTGCTCGGTCGTGCCTCTCTCTTGCAACCCCATGGACTGTAGCCCAGCGGGCTCCTCTGTCCATGGGATTTCCCAGGCAAGATAACTGGAGTGGGATACCATTTCCTTCTCCAGGGGACCTTCCCAACCCAGGGTTTGAACCAGGTCTCCTACATTGCAGAAAGATTCTTTACCAACTGAGCCATCAGGGAAGCCCAAACCTGACATTATTCCAAAATAAAACATTTTTATAAATATTTTTGATAAGTGAACTAGACACTCATGTATAATTATCTATAGGTGTATTTCAGTTTAAATAAAATATTTTAAAAGTGTAAAACACACACACACACACTGCAGTTCAGTTGCTCAGTCGTGTCCGACTCTGCGACCCCATGAATCGCAGCATGCCAGGCCTCCCTGTCCATCACCAACTCCCGGAGTTCACTCAGACTCACGTCCATCGAGTCAGTGATGCCATCCAGCCATTTCATCCTCGGTCATCCCCTTCTCCTCCTGCCCCCAATCCCTCCCAGCATCAGAGTCTTTTCCAATGAGTCAACTCTTTGCGTGAGGTGGCCAAAGTATTGGAGTTTCAGCTTTAGCATCATTCCTTTCAAAGAAATCCCAGGGCTGATCTCCTTCAGAATGGACTGGTTATACCCCTTAAAAACCCTTTCAGTCAAAGTGCCAGTGAGAAGACAGTATTGCCCTTGGTTGTAATCCTCCCACTTTGGAGGTTCTGAAAGGGAAGGACTGGAAAATTAAAACTCAAGGCAAGCTGGTCCAGTTGTCCCACAGTTCACTGATGCTGTTATTTTCAAAGCTCTATTTTCTCTCTGTTTCATTTTGCATAGATGTAATTGTTTGGCTTTCAAGTTCACTGATCTTTTTTTCTCTACTGTCTAATCCACTGTTAATCCAATCAGTGTATTTTAAAATCTCAGACATAATTTTCATCTCTAGAAGTCTTATTTGGGTCTTTTGTATATTCTCCATGTCTGCTTAACTTTTTAAACACTGGGAATGCAGTTGTAATACTTGCTAAGGTCCTTCTATGCTGATTCTAACATCTGTGTCACTTCTGAGTTGGTTTTGGTTGGTTGGTCTCACTATGGGTCATATTTTCCTGATTTTTTGCATGCCTGGCAATCTTTGACTGGATGTCAGACATTGTTAATTTTGCCTTGCTGGTTTTGGACATGTTGTATTCCTATACATCTTCAGTTTTGTTCTGGGATACAATTAAGTCCTTGGAAGCACTGCGATTCTTTCAGGTCTAACTTTTACAATTCACTAGGTGGGTCTAGGGGCTTCCCAGGTGGCTCAGTGTAGTCTGTCTGGTGGCTGTAGGCACAGCTCTCAGTGCTGTGTGAGCCCTAGGACATTCTCTCCAAGACTTTCAGGTGGTTCTTTCCTCCACTTCACGTAGTTTCTTCACATGACTTGTGGTTGATGGGTGCACAGGAGGTTCTATGCAGATTTCTGAGATCTTCTCACTGAGCGAGCTCTCTTCTTTGGAGCTCCTTATGAACTCTGCTTGGTCTTCCTGGACTCTCAGCTCCATCTCCTTGACTACAGGAGTCTGCAGGCTCTGCCTCAGTTCCCTCAAGTGCCATAGCCAGAGAATTCTCTTAAGGCAGTACATTGGGACAATCTGCTTCTGGTCTCTTAGGCATGGTCGTCTTCTGTTTTGTGACTTCTATGTTTGAAAAACACTGTTTTATGTATTTTTTCTTTCTTTCTTTTTTGCTATTGTTTTATAAAGTAGGATAAATTGGTCGCTGTTATTCCATATTACTGGAAACAGAAGTCCCACATTCTTTTTGTTGCTGTTGTTCCCTACATTTTAATGGTGTGTTGAGGGAGGTTTGTGTAGTGAGGGCGAAGAGGGGCCAGGACATCTTTCCCAGTTTCAAAACCCGGTGGCTCCCTCTTCCATTGTCACTATGAAGAACTCAAAATGTGGCCTCTCTGGGTAGCCACTTAGTCTCTCAGGGCTAAGATTTCTGCCTCCAGACTGTGCTTCCTAGAACTCTACAGGCCATACTCTTCAAGGTGGATAGCACACAGGTTTTTAAAAATAGAGAAAACAATAGGTTGCATTGAAGGGGGCACCGTTTGTGCAAAGGCGGGGTCAAGGGAGCCACCAGGGCAGGCGCAGAGGTGAGGTGGGGGCAGAGGCCAAGGTCAGCCAGACGAAGACACCAAAGCGAGGGCCAAACACCAGGCCACACGAGCTGTGTCTAAGGAAGAGCCACTTATTCACACACTCCCCTGCCCGCACTCTGGGCAGGAACAGGCACAGAATGTAAGTCTGCCAAAACAGAGGAGGATGTCACATGTAAGAAAAGGCCCATGTGTCTAGGCAGGATGCTGAGCATTTGAGGAGAGCTTGATGCTTGAAACACTTCCGTGGCAGAGATGGCTGGCTACCCCCTGAGGACAACTTCTTCCCTTGCAGGGCTCCCAGAAGGGTCACTGTGGAGAGGCTGCCTGCTCAGCGACGACGTTCCCAGTCCCCTTCATAAGTTGGCATGAGGCTCAGAGGCAGGCCAGGTGAGTGCCAGTGATATGAGTGCCAGGGATGTGCACCTCCCACACAACCTAATCCCCGTGCTTCTCCCCTTACAGCTGGTTGGCATGGAGACCCTCAGGGCAACCTTAAAGCCTGCACTATCTCAGGACAGCCTACCTAACTAAGGTGTGGACAATTTTTGCTGTCATGGTGATGAAGTTATAACGTTATGTTAAGAACATTTTCAGTAATGAAGCAAATTGATCATTTGCTAAATTGTCCTTTGAGAACCCAATTTCTAGCAAATTCTTTCTTGAAGGGATATGGATATACATATACATATATATATGTGTGTATATGTATGTATGTATGTATATATGCATATGTATATATATATAAAACTTGATAAATAGAACTTGACTTGCTTCGTTTGGAAAGACCAAGTGGTGTTTTGAGTAGAATAACACACCATTTTTAGCTAAGAGCTGATGTCACTCGTAGATGTAGATATTTTGTGGATGTTGTACCCTGTGGTTAGATGGGAAAAGACTTGCCTTCATTCTTTTCCTTCCATTCACAGGATGCCAAACCACCTCTCGTGTGCCCTTTCCTCTTATGAGGCAGAAAATTTAAGAGGAAGAAACCAAGGGAACTAGAGAGAGGGAGAGGGAGAAGAGAAATCACAGAGGACACTCAATGTTGCCAAACCTAGACTAACACAGACAAGAGAGACTCAAGGGGAGAAAGAAAGAACATTTTGCCCAATCCTTGTGTGTGTGTATGCATACTTGATTGCTGAATTACTAGAACACGTCCAGTAATGCTCTGCCCTTCTTAATGCCAGAGACGCAACAATGGACTTACAGGTCTAACTCCTTTGTTTTACAGATGGACAAGCTGAGACCCATACAGAGACACAGGGCTGCTCAAGTCACTGTTTATTACGTTGCAGAGTTGGGATTTCCCAAATTCACTTGATTCAGAAATTTTATAGAGGCCCTCCTCCCACTCCCAATGCCCAAATTTACCTTTGAGTTGTGAATCTTGCCTTCCTGTGACCTGGTGAAAGCCACAGGGTGAGCCTGCAGGGAGATGAGCTCCCCGTCCTCACTCAGCTGCTACCCAAACAGACTGCACAGCACAGGGAGAACGACATGGCAGAGAGGAGTTTTCCACACAGGGTCCCCACCAAAGCCTCCTCTTTTGTTTTTCAGGGGAATCCCTCCGGCCTTCAGCTTGCAGCCTCGGGAGGCGAATGTCTTGAGTCACTCTTGCCGCAGGGCTGGGCTGGTGACCACAGAGAGTGACCACAGGCCTGGGGAGCTGGGACTGTCTGGAAAGCAGTTTCTCTTTTAATCTCTCTCTAGAGGTGGTGCCGTCTGCCCTTCCCAGGCTCCTCCCAGTCTGATTGCTCTAAGCCACACTGGAGCCCTGTCTTCCCTAGAGCCCATGGAGGGGCGCGCCACTCCCTTTCAGGGAATTCAGCCCACCATGGCTACCTCTGTGTGTCGCGCATGCTGGGGACACTTTTGCTACATCCAGAGAACACCAGTTGCTTTCATACAGCTGTACTTTAGCGCAAGATGTTTCTTCTGTCTAGAGTTTTCTGTCCCACCTGGACTGCTTAGAACACTTCTTCATTCATTTTTTTTTTCACAATAATTTATCTTTGAAATTGGGTAAAATATATAAATCATAAAATTTAACATTTTAACCACTTTTGTATAGGGTACAGTTCAGTGGCATTCAGAATATTCACATGGGTGTGCAAATATCATCATCATCCATCTCTAGAACTGAAACTGTCTGCGTGCTAAATCACTTTGGTTGTGTCTGACTCTCTGTGACCCTATGGACTGTAGCCTGCCAGGCTCCTCTGTCCATGAAATTCTCCAGGCAAGAATACTGGAGTGGGTTGCCATTTCCTTCTCTAGGGGATCTTCCTGACCCAGACATCAAACTTGGGTCTCCCATATGCGGACAGATTCATTCCTGTCTGAGTCACCAGGGAAGCCATATCACTTAATAACTCCCCATTCCTTCCCCCAGCCCCTGGCAACTGCTGTTCTACTTTCTGTCTCTATGAATTTGACTACTTTAGGTAACTCATAGGGGCGGAGTCATAAGTGCTTGTCCTTTTGCAACTGATATTGCTCTTAGCATAATGTCTTCAGGATTCATCCATGCTGTGGCATGTATGAGAATTTCCTTCCTTTTTAAAGGCTGAATAGTACTCCATTGTATGTATGTATCACATTTTGTTTATTCATTCATCTGTTGATGGACATTAGGTTGATTCCACGTTTTGGCTACTGAGACATGATTTGTGGCCTAACTTATGGTCTGTGCTGGACAATGACCCACATGCACTCAAGAGGAGTGTTCTGAGTTATGTCTGTTGGATCTAGTTGGTTTGTGCAGTTGTCCCAGTCCTCTAGTTCCTTACTTGTCTTCCATTTGGTCATCCTATCCTATTGAGAGTACAGTAACGAAACCTCCAACAGTTATTGTAGAATTGTCTCTCTCTCCCTTCAGTTCAGTCAGTCTTTGCCTCACACATCTTGGTGGTCTGTTATTAGGCATGCAAATGTCCCTTCTCATTTTGAAGCCTCTATCCAAATGCTCCCTCCTCTGGTGCCCTCACCCCTGCCTCCCCCAACCCTGGGTAGTTACTGTCCTCTGCACTCTCACTGTAGCTTGGCTACACCTCTGTGTCCCAGGTTCAGCAATTGTGAGTAATTTACATGTCTCTCTTCCCAGTTAGTTTGTCTTGGAGGACACAGAATTTTGTCTTCTTTATGTTTGCATCTTCAGAATCTGGCATAGTAGGAATGTTTGTTGAATGGACATTTGTCCTGGAATGCAACTGTTGTGTTCTTCCTGGGATAAAAATAATTGTAGTCAGAAATTCTCAACATCATTGCTTTTGTATCAGTAATATAGCTTCCAAGGTAGCTCTTGCTCTTCTCCCTTATTTGATCCTTATTGCAAGCCTATAATGGTTCTAGGCTCCACTTTACAGGTGAAGAAAACTAAGGATCAGAGATTTGGGTTGAGTGTCTTGCTAAAGGTCAAAATAATAAGAGGCAGAGCTGGGACCTGAGCTCAGGTTAGTCTGGCTCCCAACCAGGGCTCCTTTCTCTGTGTCCACCGCCTAGTGGGCTTGACTCTTTGTGGCTGGGATCATAGCCTTTGTGTGTAAAGGCTGAACCTCTTTTCTCTTAGGGCATTTAAAGTTTGTCTTTGGATATGTTGTAAGGAGTTCTGAGTGAATCTCTGAGTGAATCTCCCGAGATCATTTGTGAGATAGTAAAGGCTGGTGACTACAGCCATGAAATTAAGACGCTTGCTCCTTGGAGGGAAAGCTATAACCAACCTAGACAGCATATTAAAAAGCAGAGACATTATTTTGCTGACAAAGGTCCGTCTAGTCAAAGCTATGGTTTTTCCAGTAGTCATGTATGGATGTGAGAGTGGGATTATAAAGAAAGCTGAGCACTGAAGCATTGATGCTTTTGAACTGTGGTGTTGGAGAAGAATCTTGAGAGTCCCTTGGACTACAAGGAGATCTAACCAGTTAATCCTAAAGGATATCAGTCCTGAATATTCGTTGGAAGCACTGATGCTGAAGCTGAAGCTCCAATACTTTGGGCACCTGATGCAAAGAACTGACTCATTGGAAAAGACCCTGATGCTGGGAAAGATTGAAGGCAGGAGGAGAACGGGACAACAGAGGATGAGATGGTTGGATAGCATCATCGACTCGTTGGACATGAGTTTGAGTAAGCTCTGGGAGTTGGTGATGGACAAGGAAGCCTGGCATGCTGCAGTCCATGGGGTCACAAAGAGTCGGACACAACTGAGCGACTGAAGTGAACTGAACTGAAAGCTGAGTGGGACCTTCCCTGGTGGTCCAGAGGGTAAGCCTCTGAGCTCCCAATGCAGGGGGCCCAGGTTCTATCCCTGGTGGGGGAAATGAATCCCACATTGCCGCATCTAAATATCCTTCGTGCTGCAGCCCCGTGCAGCCAAATGAATACATAAATAAATATTTGGGGCCTTCCTTGGTGGCTCAGTGGCGAAGGATCTGCCTGCCAATGCAGGAGATTTGGGTTCAATCCCTGGGTGGGGAAGATCTCCTGGAGAAGGAAATGGCAACTCAGTCCAGTATTACTGCCTGGAAAAATCCCATGGACAGAGGAGCCTGGTGGGCTACAGTCCATGAGGTTGCAAAAGAATTGGATATGACTTAGCAGCTAAATAACAACAACGAACTCTGGGTACCTTGCTCACTGAGGCACAGGTGGGAGCTGGCGCTCCAATCTGGGCTTCCCTGATTATAAACTTGATGTGCTTGCTGTTTGAGCTAATGTACCCTGGGCAGCCCTGGGATAGTTAAGGAGCTTTTTCATGGTTTGAATTAAAATTGGCCTCGTGTGTCCATTCTGACTGCTGGAGCCCTGCAGAGTGAACCTTCTCTCTCTGCTCCCGACACCCTTCCAGGGAGGTGCATGTGTTTCCCCAGGTTTTTCCCCTGGGCTATATGGCTCCAGCGCCTTCAGGCTCCTCCACTGCTTTTCCAGGGACCCCTTCTCTGGGCCACCTCTCCCTGACATGCTCCAGTTTGGCTACTGGCTGGGTCTGAGTGACAGGGACAGCATACCCATAACAGGGCATCACCAGGCTGGCAGGGAAAAAGACTGCGGAGGCTCTAATTGCAGTTTCCTCAAATGGACAGGCAGCTGGCTGTCCAGCAGAGAGCAGGACAGGACGGGGAGGGGGGAGGAGAGAGAAATAGAGCCCTGGCATGTGTGATGGAACAAAAATAGAGGGGCTGGCATGACTGTGAGCCAAGCTTCTTCCCAGCACGTGCTTGCAGGGAGGCTCTGGTTCAGGTGAGTCCACTGGCCCTGTGCTGGTTGCAGGGGGAGTCCCCTGGGCCGGGGGAGCAATAGATATTTCCAGGCCGTTCCCCTTCGGTGGCTGGAGTGGGGTTTGGAATGGTGACCATCCTGTGGTCCTTTCTTGGATTCTCTGTGGGGGCGTCTGTTTATGACTCCCTTCCCTTCTGTTCCCTGGGTCCTCTAGAGATGGCTGACTTCACTGGTCCATTGACTGACCTTGACAGGGAGGGGAAAACAAGGACAAGGGATGACTAGAGAGGGTCCCATGAGGGCCTCCTGGTTAATTTTCATGTAAATGATGATAATAATTACACATAGAGGGTTGCTGAACTTATTAAAAAAGGCAGTGCACTGGCTTTTTAAAATAAGTTCAGCAATATATATATATGTACATTATATATAAGCTTTTTAATAAGTTCAGCAAGTGTATGTGTGTGTGTGTATATATATATATATATATGTATACACTTTGTGCAATCCCAACTCTGTACAGGGAAACTACACTTAGTACATTTAATATTCACCTTGTGAGGGTGCCTGGTGGCTCCTGGCAATGTTTCCTTTGTGACCCTTTGAGGGCCAGAGTGGGGTCTGTTACTGCCACGCCCTGAAAGCACTTGTGGGGTGAGAACTAGACTGGAGAGCAGGGCTGGATTTCAGTCCTGGTTCTAAGATGCTGTGTGACACAGGGTTAGCTCCCTCGCTTCTCTGGGCCCCCTTTTTCTTTTTTGTTCCATGAAGGACTTGGGCTAGAAGAAATCTGAAGTCTTGGGCCCACAGAAGCTGGGGGATCTGGGCCGTGGGGCAGGGTGCTACCTCGCGATGTTCTGGACTCTCTAGGGAAAGGCACCTCTCTCTACTCTGCTCTTTGCCGAGCTGGTCTGTGGGTTTCCTAGCCAGGCCCGGCAGTCCCCGAGCCTGGCCTGGAATTGGAGGTTCTGAGGTGGAGACTGTTTCTCCCTTGTCCGAGGGCAGGCGTCAGGCCCAGGCCTCCCCGCTTCATCCCCAGACGACACCCCCGGGAGAGGGACACTGCCGGCATTGCTTTCAGTGCTCTTGCCCCACTTGCCCTGGGGACAGTCCGAGCCATGTCCTCAAGTCACAGGGGGAGTTCAGCATGTCCTGCTGTGACACACGGCCAAAGGGTAGTAAAACCCAAGCCCTCCCGGTGGGCAGGTGATCTCCACAGAGCTAGCCAGTCCTGACTCAGAGCCTCGGCCTGCCAGCCCCCGACCAGCTGTTCCCCGGGTCACCACACAGAAATCACGCCAGGGGACAGCATCGGGCTGCGGGGAAGCGTGTCCCTGGCTCGGGGGCCAGGGAGAGGAATGCAGTATCAGCCTGGCATCCGCCAGCACAAGAGAACAGCTGACTCTCTGCAGGGAAAGCTGAGATGGAGTCCCAAGTTCAGGGCTGGCGGGAGCCCCGGGTGGGGATTGCTGACAGTCTGACCAACTGCCAAGGAGAGAGCTGGGCCAGACCCTCTGCAACCCACTCCTAACCCCACCCTCCACCTGACTGTGTGTGACCCTCACTTGATTCCGGCCCCTTCCTCGGCCTCGGCTTCTCCATCTGGGCTGAATATGAAGGTCTGAAGAGAACACATTTGTGTGGTGTCTTAAACTTTGGGGACCCTGTGGAAATGCTACTATGAAGGCTGAGTGTCTGACATGCCAGGTGTCTTGCCTGGGACACACTCCCTTCTCAGCCAGCCTCCCCTTTTCTTACCACGTCCTAATCTGAGCTGGTACCTATTCTCTTGTTTTCTAGCAGGAAAATGACCTTCATTCTGAATTATAAGTAACAGGGATCTGGACATTTTAGTGTCCAGTTGAAAAGGTTTGGGCTGACCATGGAGGTCTTATTTTTGGTTCCAGCTCCTTCTGTGGGGTCTTGAGCAATTCTCTTCCCCACTCGGGCCTCAGTTTTCCTCTTGGTAGTGGGAGGTGTTCGAGCCAAGTGACCCCGCGACTTCTTTCCAGTTTTGCCGCAGGGTCTCTAATTGAAATTAGACCTTTTTTCCCCCTTTTGTCTCACAATGGATTAAATGGACCAAGAAGCCAAACACCCTGGCTACAAAATCCACTCAGAAGGACAAGGAGACCTCTCAGTCTAACGTGGCGAGCAGTTAGAGAAATGTGGTGAAAAGAGATGGGATGCTTACTGTTCATATCTCACCCACAGTGGAGGGTTTGCAAGAGTGATCTCACACACACACACACAGAGGCGCATGGAATGGGGGAGGGAGGAGGTGCTGGGTCAGCTGGGGTGTCTGGAGAATGTTTGTCCCTGAAGGAGAGTCAGGCAGAAAAGCATGCTTGGCACCAGGCCACGCGGGGATTATCTTCATCGGAGAGCCATAATTTACTTTCCCCCAGACCTCGGGATCATACAAGGGGATTCCAGAAGCCTCATGTGAGCAGTGAGTACCCAGGATCTGGGGCTGCCGGCCAGCAAGGCGACCTCTCCTAGAGGCTGCCTTTGCCACCTGCTGATTGGGAGCTGGCTGCTGCCCAGAGTCCTCGTGAGAGGCTTGTCAGGAAGCTGGTGTTCACCTCTCAGGCATTTGGGTGTGAACCTTCCCTGTGGAGCCATNGTGAGTACCCAGGATCTGGGGCTGCCGGCCAGCAAGGCGACCTCTCCTAGAGGCTGCCTTTGCCACCTGCTGATTGGGAGCTGGCTGCTGCCCAGAGTCCTCGTGAGAGGCTTGTCAGGAAGCTGGTGTTCACCTCTCAGGCATTTGGGTGTGAACCTTCCCTGTGGAGCCATCAGCGTGCCTGTGTCAAATGGCTTCACCTGCATGTGCCAGAGGAAGGGCCGCACTCCAGGTGGCCCTCCTGTCACCCTGAGCAGTGGCTGACAGAGCTGCCCTAGCGGTATCACTCACTGGTGCTGCCACAGCCTGTGGGCAACTTGGAGCACGTTGGGTCTTTAGATTGCCACTGGTGGGAAGCTTATGCTTTCTGCTGCTTATGAGCTGGGCTTTGAACAAGGAGCAAGAGAATAGGAGAAAGAGCTTTCTGGATGCAGAATTGCACGGGAAGAGTCATTGCAAACACGGGTAATACAAAGTAAGCCAGTTTACAAAGTAAGTTTACAAAGTAAGCCAGTTTACAAAGTAAGCCGTGAGTAATACAAAGTAAACTAGATCAAAGGTCCTCTGCCTCTGCCTGCAGACCTGCGCTGATTAGTGAAGAATGGCCGTTATTCATAGCAATGGGGAAAATAAAGCCCATAGAATGAATTCTGTAAAACTAATGTAGCTTGTGTAATTCTACTTTATTTTTAGAGATAGCCTTCCTGCTTTTTAATGTGAAATGTTTTTTCCTTATAAAGTAATTATGATATTAGATGGTAGTTGGCTTTTTAAAATGTACCTATCTGATAATCCTATGTCAATCCTCTGTGATTTTTTAAAAAAATTGTTTTTATTGATCTATGAATTCCAGAATCTAGGAACAGGTGTGTTCTCAGAGACCTTGGATAGAGGGCAGTGGGAGACAGGGCAGAAATGATAGGCAAGGGCCGGAGGTGGAACAGTCAAGTCTATAAGCATCAGGGGACCATGTATATTTCACCCACTGCAGAATTCTCAGTATCTAGCACATGGGTCAGTAAACATTTTCTGTAAAGGGCCTGGTAGTGAATATTTGAGGCTTTTGGAGTCATACTTCTTCTGTTATTTCTACTTGACTTTGCCCTCTTAGCACAAAAGCTGTCATAGATAATATGTAAATAAGTGAATGGGGCTGTGTTCCAACAAAACTTTATTTACAAAACAGTTGATGGACCTGATTTGGTCCACGGGTTTTAATTGGATGACCTCAATCTCTGCTAGATTGATAAGAATACTTATCCTTTCAATAAGTATTTATTGAATTGATGTAAACTGTTTCTAGAGGGCAGAAAGGAGGCATTGGAAGGGTCTGAGGCAGGATGTGTAAGGACCACTGCAGCAGACTGTGTAAGATGAATGGGGGTGTGTCAAACCCTACGGTTTCTCTTTTTGGTTCACTCATTCTTTCACCAAACATTCTGGACTGCCTTCCCTGTGTCTGGCTATATTTCAGGACATGGGAATATAAACTCAGACCCAGCCCTGCCCTTAGAAACACTTGACCTGGTGAGGGAAAGAGATGCAAACACAATTGCAGCTCAGTTTACGGCCTCCCACAGAGGTCTGGCTGAAGTATGCCCCTTAGGTCTCCCCACACAGAGAATAAAGGGAGATGGAATTCTGTTTACCACAAAGCTGCTCAGAGATGGAAGGAGGGTATTTTGGAGGTTCCAATTTCCCTGTCACCGGGGATGCTCAAAGGCTGCTGGATGTCCATCTGGTGAGACTATTACAAAGGGGATGTAAACCTCACTTATGGCTTTTCTTCCAACCCTCATTCGGAAACAAATCGTATGATTCTGCTGCTCTTTCCGGGTTTCTCCAGGTAGACTGTCAGGCAGCCGGGGCTATGAATTCTGCTTGAGGGATGTGCTTCTGGGAGTGGAAAAGCAGGGAGAATAGCTCCAGGCACAGCAGGGACCCTGAGGCAGGTGGCAGAGCTGTGCGGTCCCAGCTCTGTTGCTGATGGACTGCGAAACCAGGGGCGAATCCCTCCCTTCTCTGGACCTTAATGTCCCTTTCTGTATCATGGGGATGGGGTGGGGGGCAGTTGGACTAGGTGTTTCCTGTTGTCCCACTGATTCTCTCACTGACTCTGGGAAGGCCTATTTGGTGTGCTTGTTTGTTATAGCTGCATTAAGATAGTTTATATGCCACACAATTTACTCATTTAAAAGGTACAATTCAGGGTTTTCAGTATATTCATGGAGTTGTGCAACCATCACTGTAACCAATTTTAGAACATTTTCATCATCTCAAAAAGAAGGCCCATGCTCTCCAGTTGCCTAATGCCCCCTGGCCCTAGGAGATCACCAATCTTTCTGTCTTTATTGATTTGCCCATTGTGGACCTTTCATGTAAATGGAATCACATCATAGGTGGTTTTTTTCTTTTTTTCTTTTTTGTACCTGGCTTCTTTCATTTAGCACATTTGCAAGGTTCCTCCATGCTGTAGTACGTATCACTATTACATTCCTTTTTATTGCTGAATGCTGAATAACACTGTGTTGTATAGATATATTATGTTTTATTTGGGTTGTTTCCGTTTTTTGGCTTTATGAGTAATACTGCTCTGAGCATTAATGTACAGGTTTTTTTTTTCACATGGAGGCATGTTTTCCGTTTTCTTGGGTACACACCATTGAGGTGAATCACTGTATGATGCCTTCTTTGATCTTATATCCTGCACCACCACCTCTTATACTTCATAAGGTTCAGTCACAGTGGGGCTCTATCCACCCCCAAGCCCACGGTTTTAGGTCCCCCATGCCTTTGCCCACATTGCTGTTTCCCCTGAAGAGCTCTTCCCTCTCATCATTTTGGGTTCAAATCTATGTGTTATTCAAGGCCCAGCTCAAATGTCACTTCCTCTACTGCTGCCTCCAGTGAAGGTCATGTGACCCCACAGGACTTGCCTATTAACACTAGTCCTTCCCATTGTGGACTGAAGTTATTCTGTGCCCAGGTCTTATTACCTTCCTAGATTCTACATCTCCTGGCTTCATCTAGACTCTGGTTTTTGGATTCACTTTTATATTTCAAGTGCTTGCATGTAGCAGACCCCACATTGATGTTTGAATAGTATCTGCTATGTTCTGTTATTTAACGATTTTAAGGCGATACCTCTGCACCCTATATGGCCATCAGGATCCTAAGAGCCCTTCCCATCTCCTCAAAATGAAGACACATCTCCAGGCAGCACTCGGGGAATAAGGCTCAGCTGCTTTCTGTTTCTCAGGCCCATTCCCCCGTCTCCAGGCTGACATGGGCATCTCAGCCTCTTCCTCACATTTCCAGCTAAAATCTAATGAATTACTCTGATAAACAAGGTTATACATTTTGGGTCCTGACATCTTTGAGCATTGATCACGATTTTGAAATTTATATACATAGACAGCTGTCTTGCCAGATGACCTACCAAATCATATTCCCCTAGAAAGCAGAGCTCAATTAGATGTTTAAGGCATCAGGCAGTGAAATGGACTAGATGACTTCCTGCCCCATGAAAGGTGCGGTGCAGCCATGATCAATGGTCATTTGGTCTTAGATTCAACATTTCTAACAACAAGAAAGTAAATAACTTCTGCCCAGGGCCACTTGAAGAGTGGCCTTTTAGTGAAAGTTCCTTACACTAAACTAAAATTGGCCTTCCTGCAGCTCTTACCCACTGTGCCTGGCTTGGCCCCCAGGGGTCCCTCAGATGAGCTCCACCCATTCTGCTCTAGCCCACCCCTGCAAGTTTTGAAAACAGGACTGTGGCTTCTGTTTTTATCCTTATTCAGACAGAATAGCCCCAGTTCCTTCAGTAAGTTCTCACTGTGTAATAAGAAATAGCAAAAAACAATAAATAGCAAAGAGTCAATAATAATAAATATTTTCAAATAAGAAAAATATCGTCATGCTGCAGTAAAAAGTGATGATATTGAAACTGCAGACTTCAATTTCCGATCAAGCATTCGGCATATACTGGGCATCGTACCAAGCACTTATCATGGATTAACTCTAGTCTCACAACAAACATCAGGACTATGATGGTTCCCATCTGACAGAGAAGAAAACTGAGACTTAAGAAGAATAAGTAACTTGACAAAACTCACTGAGCTAGGGGTAGATGTAGGTCTTGAATGCAACCAAGTCTTTTTGAATTCAAGGTCTAACTTCCATATGTGCAGCCTTATGGTCAAGCCAGATGATATGACCTTCTCTAGACCGTGGTGGCAGGCCTTTTTCTCCTGTGGTCTGGAGACTTGAGTTCCATCGTGGACACTTCTAACTTGGGTATGAATCTCACGAGTTCCCCTTCTTGCCTGAATCTTCATAACTTCATCCATTAAACATGGAACGAATGAGTAGGTCTGTAAGGTGGCCAGTGGCTTGTGGCTTGAATATTGCACTTGGCCTGAATGCATTGAACTCTTTCAAATCTCTGGCCCTTTGAACTTCGGTCCCATTGCCTGACTTGACAAATAATTCCTCATCTTTTGAGACCTGGTTTGAATATTGCTTCTTCTGTGTAGCCTTCCCTGAATCCTGGGGAAAGTCAGCTTCCTTAACCCCTGTTCCATAAACACTGGAATAAATCTCTCTGCTCTAGAGCTTGTGATGGTCTCCTCAGATGGACGGTGACCTTCTCAAGGTCAGAGGCTTGTTTGTTCATTGTGGCAACCTCAGCACTTAGCACAGTGGATACTTGTGTTTCGAAAGACTTCAGAACGGCCAGGTGGTTCTGGTGCCATTTCACCATCACATGCTAGATGGCGCTGCAGCCCACAGGAGCGTCACCCAAAAGGTCTGCAAACAGCAGGTCTTGCCAGTGGGGCCGGGAGCCGCAGGCCAAGTTGGGAACTCACTTGGCCGGAAGCCCAGGAAAAGTACAAGTTTCTATTTTCTCCTCATCTGTTCAGTTTTTAAAGTTGCTGGGATGGAACCCTTTGCATTTCCCATTCCTGGAGGTCTAGGAAGGCACAGGCTGCTGGTGCTCCCTTCTTCCCTCCTCTGCTGCCTCATAGCTGGAGAGTTTAGATTAGTCCTTTCCTCTGCCTTCAGACTGTTCCAGGTTTATTGTCCCAAGTATATATGATCTATCTGGTTTTGGCCATGTGTCATCCTCATCTACTCAAAAAAGGAGAAAAAGACACAGTTCAAGATCTCATGGTAATATTTCTGACCCAAATGAACTTCCATTTCTGATCCTTTTACTGTTTATTTGAATCCATTTTGTTTTAATTTTTCCATTTTCCCTTATCTTCTTTCTGCTCGTCAGTGTCTCAGCATATCTTGCACTCTGTCCTTCAACAGAAGGATAGTAATGGTTAAAGGCTCTGAGTTGAGTGGTCTGGGTCTGAATCTAGCCTTTGCTACTTGTTGTATGACCTTGGACAAGTTACTTGATCTCTTGGTGATTCAGTTTCCTTGTCTGTAAATGGGGGCAATAATAGTACCTACCAAAAGAATTGTTGTGAGGCTCAAATGAGTTCTTAGTGCTTTACTTTAGAAGGAGTTGATAAACACTAAGTGTTTCTAAGTATTTATTACAGAGTTAACACCTGACATTTGTTCACTGTATGTTGAATGTACCTCTGTATTGGGCCTGAATCCCAAGAAGGCAGGGTTTGGGTTTGTCTTGTTCACTGTCCCATCCTTAGCCCCAAGAAGAGTGCTTCACACATGAAAGAGGGTTAATTAAAATTTTGAAAGAAAGAGCCTGTTTTGTTGTTCCTTTGTGATAAAAATGAATTGAAATGATGATTTATAATTGCTTATCTATTTAAATTGGTTAGAGTTTAAAATTAATAATACTCAGTGTTGGCAAGGGCATTAAATAGGTACTTTCATTTATTGCTGATGGAATGTAAAATGGTTGAAGCATTCTGGTAGGCAATTTGACAATATGTAGAAAGAGCCTGAAAAAAAGTTGATTCAGTAATTCCACTGGTTTTTTTTTTAAATCTATGTGTTCAGAGATGCACAAAGGTTTAACTACAAGGTTGTTAATAACAACAATATTTATTCTTTTAAAAAACATTTTTAATTAATTTTCTTCTAGTGTTATTGAGATGTAATTGACATAGGCAATGGCACCCCACTCCAGTACTCTTGCCTGGAAAACCCCATGGACGGAGGAGCCTGGTAGGCTGC
>SJYS01006058.1:264082-281900 GCA_006410695.1 Philantomba maxwellii
ACCCCATGGACTCTAGCCCTTCAGGCTCCTCTGTCCATGGGATTTTCCAGGCAAGAACACTAGCGTGTGTTGCCATTTCCTTCTCCAGGGGATCTTCCTGACTTGGGGATCAAACCTGAGTCTCCTGCATAGAAGGCCAATTCTTTACCAACTGAGCTATGAGGGAAGCCCATTGAGATCCTAAAAGACTTTAAAAATGACGATTCTGGCAGTCATTTCTTTCAGTCATTTCACCAATTAGCACATATTTATGGAGCACCCACTGTGTGCCAGGCACTACACTTGATTCTGGGAATACATGAATGCTCATGTATTCATGAGCTAGACACCCATGCTCCCTGACTTCATGGAGCCTATTCCCTAGTGAGGAAGACACATCTTAAGTCACAATCGCACATTTGTGTCATTTCTTTTTTCTCTGTATTAACAGAACCCTAAAACAGTTTGGGATGGCAATATGCTGAACTAACCAAATGACATTTCCCAGCCTCCCTTGAGCTGAGGATAGTCACATGACATGTTCTGCTCACTGAAATGTAAGTGGAAGCGTGTTGGGTATTTCTGGAAAGTTTTGCTTTTCTGATATAGATGCTATCCCTTCTATCTTGCTGCTGCTTATTCTTTTTATTTTTTCCCTTTCCTCCTAGAATGTGAATGTGAGGCTAGAAGTTAGCACCATCTTACAGCTAGCTATGAGGTGGCCATACAGATTTAAGTGAGAAAAAAAAAAAATTAGTTCCTTCTCTTTGGTTAAACATACGATATCTATGTCTTTCTTACCTGCAGTCCCTGCATGTAAGATACACTGATAAACCCATCTGTGTCTTGGACATGAGATTATGAGGCCAGAATTCTCTTAACAGGAGACAGGAGCATAAAAGGGTGATTCTAGCAGTGGTCCACAGCCTGGATTCCAGAATTAAGTCTACAAGGGGTGGCAGATAAGTAAGGTCTAGTCTCCTGTGTTTCAAGGGCTCCCTCAAAGCAGACAGCATGTTGGAATGGGCTGTAAATATTCTTTGCATCATCCATCTGATCACATTGTGAGATAGGGGAAACTGCACTTACATGCCTGCTTCACAGGGCTGTCACAGAGGAATTAGAGATGGGGGCATGTGGGTGGAAATCTGTAAAAGCTTAGGAGCTGCACTGAAGGTCAATTAACTGTCTTTTAATACCAGGCAGTCTGAAATTAGAGGTAGCAAGGAAGGAGATACATGTAATGAAAGCCTAAGGAAGCGGTGGATTTTGAACTGGTCCCTGAAGGATGGTGCTGACCATGATGGATAGATACAAGAGGCTGAGTACACAGGAAGCTACAGAGCTGGGGGGCCAGGAAAGCGAAGGCTGAGAACCAGTGTAGAAAAGAGGCAAGCCAGGACTCAGGTACTTTCATATGTTAAGGAATGGAATGGAAATCAGATCACTGCTCAGGGTAAATGATCAGATATAAGTATTAAATAAGGTATAAGGTAGGTTGTGTGTGTGTATGTGTCTATGTTCATGTCAAATGGATGAGAGGGGAGAGGGAGGCACAAGGTGGAGTTTTCTCCAGCAGTCAACTAAGCTGAACGGATGTGGAGCTTAGTTGATTGTGGCTAAATTTCTGGAAGCAATATTTCCAAGGTCTGGGTACCCAGAGCTAGAACGTGCTCTGCAGCACAGGCTTAGGAGAAACACAGGCCCAGGGCGTCTCCTGCTCACTTCCCAGAGCCGCCCACCGACTCTTAACATGCACACACTGGTTAAGTTCTTTCCACACGGCCTGGCAGGGCCATGGAGAGATCACTCCGGGGTAATGAGACAATTAGCTCCTTGCATTCTTCCTGCAGGAACAAATCCGGGCCCCCAAGGCATCTGTCCCCTCCTGTTCTTCCAGCTGGCCTCCTTGCCACGTGCACACCCTGCCCGGAACCCGGCCCAGCTGCTTGCCGCTCGCCTGCCCACTTCCGTTTCCAGGAAGGGTTCCGGAGGCTGGCGGAGCAGGGGGCGGAGTGATTGATGACAGCGCGCGTGCCCCTGAACTCTTTGTCAACGTTCTTCTACAGGGTTGGCAGCCCTGTGCTGAAAGCTGCTCTGTAGCTGAGGCGGCATATGGACTGCTGACAGAGCAGCTGCTGGGGAAGAAGACGCTGAAAGGAAGCCTCTAGGGATAAACAGAGAAACCCATGGCACCACGTGGCACCCAAGGCAGAATTCTCATCCCCTTCACGGTAAGGAAACTGGTTTGGGATAGCTGTGCTATATCACATACTCCTAAAGTGATCATCGTCATAGTAACATTGGTTCCCCCGTTACTATGTACCAGCCAGTTCTGTTAACTACTTTGGGTGCATTATTTCAACTTCTCCTTCAAACAGCCAAAATAACTGTTATTAATCCCATTTCCTTTTTTTTTTTTTTTTAACAGATGGAAAAAATCAAGGCTAGAAAGTTTAAGGATAGTGTGCTTGTCAGATAGCAACTCAGGTTTAACTCCAAGCCTTTAATCCTAAACAGGATTGTGGTTTTCTCTTGCAAGCATTTTGAGATTAACACTGGTAACTAAGATGCACTGGTGGTGTAATTTGCAAAGCAATAGGGCACTTATTTTCTCCGTTGGACCTCTAGACTTGTAGGGGCAGGTTATAGTCACCTCTGAGCTCCCAGGCTCTAGAACAGGGTATGGCACAGAGGTATACAGTGAATGAGATGAATAATGTATCAATCAACCCTGGGGGGAGCTGCTTTCACATCCGTTTTGCAGGTAGAAAGACAGGCTCCTCAGGGAGTCTTGCCTAGGACCTCATAGGAAACTTGGCAGAGAGGAGATTTGAACTCTGATCTTCAGATCACAGGTCCGGAGCTTTCTCTGCTCTACCTAGAGTGTGTCAGGTTAAATGGGGAGAGGGGTTAGCTGAGTGAAGGGGGATGGAGGATAGTGAATGAGAAAGAACATACATCTATGAGTGTGAATTATTTCAGAGTCAGTTGCTGATATCTTAATAAACCTCTGGTCTCTCGAGCCTGGAGAATATTGTTTCAAGAGCATCTAGTTTTAGTAAAAAGATGTTAAAAAATTTTTTTTCTTGTTGTTGGAGGCCTGTCTGCAACCCAATCCCCAGGGAGCCATGGGTCAGTCTGTGTCCCTCATGTCTGTCAAATGCCATTTCCCCCAGGTAGATCAGTTGCCTCATTTGGGGATCTGGACCTTCCAGACATGTATACAGAAACCAAGAGTCCATTCATCACGTTGAAAGCTGATAGCCGACAGAGATTCAATCCCATCTTGAAGCTAGAAACTTGGAGAGAAGCGAAGTGGACTAATTTTCTCAGACTCCTGAGAGAAAAGTTCCCAAGTATCAAAGGCAGTGCCATAAGCTGCGTGAACAGTACTGCTGGACAGCTCCACTTCGGGCTGTGGCGAGTCGTGGCTGGCTGTTGTCGTGAAGATGAGAACAGAAGCCTGCCACATCTGGATTGCAGATACTTTTAGGGGTCCACTTTCCAGCCTCTGGGAGGCACAGGGATACCCCGAATGGGTGCTTGGCCACAGAGATTGAGGAACCAGACTGCTGGGTCCTTCTTGATTGACCCCTTCCTTTCCTTTCCATCCTCACCCTCAGCTCTTCCCTCCTCAACCTCACCTAGTCTTTGACCTCTGGGTATTTGCCTAAGCACATCCTTCCTTCCTGCCTGTTAAAATTTTATTTATACATAGAAGCCTAGCTCAAGTCACACCCCTTGCACTCTCCCTGGCTGAATTGGTTACTTTCTGCTCAAGGTTCCCACAGTATTTTGCATCTTCTTTGGCTTCTCATATTCTATGGCCTTTGTTTGCTTTAAGCGTCTGTTTCCCACACTAGGCAGAGAAGGAAGTAGTCAATTCGGTTCCCCTCCAGAGGTCCAAGGACCTGGTAGATTCTGATGCTTGGTTGCTGCTCCCTTTTGAGTGAACAATAAGTTGTGACGTCTAAGCTTTTGGCAACCTCAGGTTGATTTTCTTTTGTATTATGCATTTTGTACACACTCCCAAGGGAGCTTTGAGAGACTAGTGGGGAGCAACTTGAAGGACTAGTGAGATGCTGAGACTCCTGGAATTTTGCCCAACCCATGTTTCTATCCAAAAAGTAGCCTGTACCCAGAAAAAATATCTCCCCAGGCCAAACCTGGGTCTTAGAGAAAGGGCCTGCTGAAGACAGTAGACCTCGGTCCCAAAGACTTCTACAAGGCCTTTTGGTGCCAAGATCACTCCCTCCTCAACCATTCCAAGCCTTGCAAATGTTGGTATCTTCCCCAGCATCCAAATCAGACCAGAAGGATCTGTGCCAGTAGTTCCAGCTTCCCTGTCATTCTACGCACCAGCCCTCAATCTAGAGTGAGTCACCCACCCTCAGGTTCTTTCATTCGCAGATAACAAAGATGCTGACTGCATAGGATGATTGTGAGGATGAAATGAGATATTATTTATTATACACTTAAATGTTTAGAGTTTTTTAATGCCATAACAGTAACAGAATAAAGTGCCCTGAAACTTAATTGTAAGCTTGATGATTTTTCTTTTCATATATGCATACACTCAGGTAACCACCACCCAGGTCAAGATTTAGAGCTAACTGAGATTTTAAAAGCTGACATAGCTTATTGACTGTAAAGTGCTGAAGAAATGTTGGTTTTGAATTATTACCAGGAGGTGGAGCCTCCTTCCCATTGAATTCCTCTCTGTTCTCAAGTTCTAGGTTTTCTAGAAATTGTTGGCATCAGTTGCAACCACCCTAGCAATTTGTTGCCAGTGCCAGGACTCCAGAGCCCCAGCTATGCAGAGTGGTCGTGGAGACGGCCCACACAGACCCACGGCTCCGGGCAGCAGCCCCTGTACCCACCCCCTTAGGCACCAGGCGTCCTCACAGAAGGTGGCCAGTGACAACACAGCTGTGTAGTTTCAGTTCAAGACAACTTGACTAAAAAGATATGCCCTGTATGCTAGGACCTGGGCAGAGAAGGAGAGAGGGAGCTTCCTAGACTGGGCGCTCGACAGCCTGTGGGGCTGTGGACATGAGCATTCACATACCTGCGAAGTGAGGCCCACAGTGTCCCCGTATCTCCCATGGGACTCTCTTCCTGAGGCTTCCCAGACCCCTCTCTAGTGCTGACCCCTCCTTTGGGCTTGAGTCAGCATCTCTGCTTTGTCTGCTAGCTGTTTCCACCTGGCTGCTCCCTGGCCCTTTAAGCGCATGGCAACTCATCTTACCTCCTACACCTGGCTGCTTCTTCCTGGCTTTCCTCCTTCATTCTGGCATCACTCATCCCCAGTAGTCCAATCAGAGTCATGTCGCAGGTCCAGTTTTGCCTTGCCTCTATTGTTCTGGTCCTTCTCTACTGCCATCTCTGTGTTACCTCTGGAAACCCTCATTCTGCTGGAAACCTTGGAGCTGGCTCTTCACCAAAAATGGGATCTGCTCCCCCATCCCTGGCTAGTCCATGGCCTAGAAAGACGCCTCTGCTCTAGAAGCACTCTTTGAGCCCTTCCACTGCATGTTATCCACTCATCTGCCTGTTGGCCGCTGCCACCCTTTATCTGAACCTCCTTCAGTCTCCCTGCCTTCTGGTGCCCAGAGTGGAGCTGCCCCTGATGTCGGTGGATGAACAGATGAGTGCTGAGTTCATGACGGGACAGCGTTATTGTCTGAGTTCATGACGGCACAGCATGTTGTTGAGTCACTAAGTTGGATCCGACTCTTCTCGACCCCATGGACTGTGGCCCACCAGGCTCCTCTATTCATGGGCATTCCCAGGCAAGGGTACCAGAGTGGGTTGCCATTTCCTTCCTCAGGGGGTTTTCCTGGCCCAGGGATTGAACCCACGTCTCCTACGTTGGCAGGCAGACTCTTTACCACTGAGCCACCAGGGAAGCATGAGACAGCCTAAGTAAAGGCAAAGCTGCTGAGCCATTAGTCATACTTTCAGAGACCCCAGCCTTTTTTTTTTTTAAGGGCCAGGATATGCTAATTCAAGTGGGGACTCTGAGAGTCTTCCTTCATCTTCTCCATCTGTGACCCTAACAGTAACAGAAAAGGGCAGATGTCTGACACCTTGCCACCCTCAGTGCTATAAAATGCTGAATCTGGAGAAACTTTGTCATAATTACCTACCCACTTGAAAGTACAAACTCTGTAATTTGCCTTTAAGTGATCTTAAATTAATATAAATAATGAAGTATGCTCAGAATATTCAAGTACTGGTACATCCAATTGAACACAATTAAAATTAAGATGGATTTATTAGTATTGTGACTGTTATTGATTAAATGGTAATGATAAATAAGGAGAAATGTTAAGTACAACAGGGAATCAGTAATATTTCTTCAAAGTAATCATTTTGCTGTGACTACCCAATTATTAGTATATTTAATGTGTTATTCAGTGCAATTAATTATCCACTTTGCTTCTGGGAAGGCACTAGGAAAAAATTACTTTCTGCCTGGAGTGGTGGTTGCTCAAGAGAGGGGCTGGGAAAAGCTGCTGCTTGCTGGGGCCTCTGTGATGAAGACCTTGCTCTTTGGGAATGTGACTCCAGCAGCTCCGATAGAAATGTCGAGTTTCTTTGGGGAAGATGAAGGGACCCAAGAGACCAGGTTCTTGGCCTTACAGTCAGGTGCTTTTCTAGCCCTGGGAGGTGAGGGTGAGCAGCCAGGAAGGGGAAATCAGAAAACCTGACTTGATTCTGGACTGGGCCACCTAGTTGTGGGACCTGAGTTCCAGAGGTTCATTTTTCTCATCTACAAAATGGTTAAGGATACAGCCTGCTGGCAAAGACCTGTATGTAAAAGGGATCTGTCAGAGACACAGGTGTGTGGGGCCTTAGTGACCACTTGTCAGGAGACAAGATAGTCCCCAGGCTCAGTCTGACTTGTGAATTTGCTTCTGGTTCCTATAAACCACCTCTGGGAGTTACCCCTCTCCCCACCCCCAGCTTATCGTAGGTCCCTGATGCCTTAATGCATGGTGAATGTGGAGGGTTACACGCCCGCCCTCCAGCCACTTCACTCTGTATCCCCTGACCCGGGTTAGACTGTCCATGATCCTCCTTTCCCCTCCTTGCTGGGAAGAATGTAGATGGGTGAGATGATAAAATAAAAATTGTTGGGCACTTTTACAGAGCTCATGCTCATTCACCTTCTTTCTTTCTGTTATGTGGCATGTGGGAGTCTTACTTCCTTGACTAGGGATCAAATCCGTGCCCCCTGCACTGGAAACATCATGGAGTCTTAACCACTGGACCACCAGGGAAGTCCCTTTTTATTTTCTTATCTGTCTGTACAACCATCCTACTAAGTAAAGGAGGTTTTATTAACCCCATTTAAAAAACGAGTACCCAAGGTTCTAAAGAGGGAAAGTGATTTGCTCAAGGATATAGAGCAAAGTGGTAACCTGGGGTCTTGAACTTGAATCATCCAACACTGAGAACTGTGTTATCAGCCTGTTCCGCTTTCCCACATTATTGTCACATTTCCTTATCGTTGAGTCTTCTGGCTCTCAACCCTTTTCAATGCCACAGATTCACTGTAGCTTGTTTCACAAAGCTAATTGCTAGTTTTAACACACAGATTTTGTTTTATGAGCTCCAAATTGCCCAAATTAGATTTTATTAAGTTCACATGTATGATTCTCCTTGTTTTTATTAAAAATAAGTTCACTCATTTGTCATTTACAAGGAAGTTTGAAATTAGGATCATTTTGTATCCACGGAAACACCGGGAAAATCATATATGTGATCAGACTTTTACCCACAGAATGGGAAAAAAAAAAAGGCAGCCGGTAATTAGGTGCATAATCCATAGACAAGCTCCAAGAGCATGTGGGGCCTACTCTTCCGCTTTGTGGGTGACAGTTATGACAACTCTTTCCAGCATGACTATGTGGTGGGGAGGGGTGGTAGGATAAAGGGGTGGGAGAAGCCAGTACCAGTCCCAGCTCTCCCCTTCACTCATTCTTTGGCTTTAAGCACGACATGCCTCTTGTTTGGGGCCTTGGTTTCCCCATCTGTAATATGGGGGTGTCAAAGAAGTTAGGCTTAGAAGAAACTTTTTATCCCTTGTCTCAATTCTTATTGCTGGCAGAGAATGGCCATAATGCTGTGATAGGAAAGATTTAAAAATGTATCTTTATTAACTAACTCAGTCAGCAGCTACTAACTGAGCAACTACTAAGTACCAGGGACTCTTCTAGGTACTGGGGATAGTTGAACACATCGGAAGAGACTTCTGTTCTCAGGGAATTGCAGTGGTAACAACAAAAACAGACAACTAAATACATCACATTGAAAAGATGATAATATTACAAAAGATAAATCAGAGACAGTCATGCTATTTTAGACTTGGAGGGTGGGGCGGGTCAGCTAAAACCTTTGTGAGGAGGTGGTATTTGAGCTGAGACCTCAGTGACAAAATGGGTCCAGGCATGAGGCCATCTGGTTGTGGCAGATGTGCAGATTGCAAGGTAGGATGGGAAGTCAGTGTGTCCAAGGAACAGAGATGAGGCCAGTATATTAGAAGAGGTGGAGATGGGCTCAGAGGGGAAGACTGTGCCTACAGGGTGATTGATTAGTTATGTCTGCATTGGAATGATAGGGAAGAGTGTTACTAATGTATGCCTCCTACTTACAATTTCTGGACAAAATGGTCCCAGCAAAGATATTTCAGTATCCCACTGGCAAGAGGCCCTTCCTGGTACAGGGGTAGGGCTCCCCTTGGGAGGATGCGGGGAGGCTCCTATGAGGAAGCAGGGATGACATCTGAACTGGGCTTTGATGGATGCTAATTTCCATACCAAGGGGTGACATGCCCCTCTCCATGGCATCCAGTTCTGTCCTGCAGTGTCTGGGATATACTTCTTCAGTAACTTAGACAAGACAGCCTGGTTTGGGTAAGCAGGACTGTCTGTGGAGGCAGAGAACCTGGGCCCAATCCATGCTCTCCTGTTCTTTACGCATGTAACTTAGTTGGTCACGTCAGTTTTCCTGAGCCATAGTCTCCTTATCTTTAAAACAGGACAGTGATAAAATTTGCCTCTTAGAATTCTGTAAGAACTTAGTAATAAATTAGCTAATAGGGTCTTATAATATGTGATATCAGCATTTCAGGGGCTTCTGTGGTGGCTGAATGGTAAAGAATCTGTCTGCCAATGCAGGAGGTGCTGGTTTGATCCCTAGGTCAGGAAGATCCCCTGGAGGAGGGCATGGCAACCCACTCCATTATTCTTGCCTGGGAAATTCCACGGACAGAGGAGGCTGGCAGGCTACAGTCCATGGGGTCATAAAATTTGGACAGGACTGAGCAACTAAACAACAATAATCAGCATTTTAGTATTTATAACATATATTAGTTAAAACACACCAGAAAATATTATAACTATTTTAAAATATATATCATATAGATTTTATATTTTATATATTATATAATTATAAAACATACTATTTTAAAATAGAGTATTTTAAAATTGTTTTTATTATTAGGACAACTTCTGACACTCATCTCTCAAAAGAACTGGAACGTTTTTTCTTGAGTGTAAATTGTCACAGCTTTATGGAAAGTAATTAGCAGAATGTAGCATGCTATGTCCTAAGAAATTGCTTGTTTCTTTTTGCCCAGAAATTTTACTTAGAATTTAACAAAAGAAATAAGTACACTTCTTTTTCTAGCCAAGATGGAGTAGCTTGAAGTAGCCTAATTCTTGTGCTAAGAAGTAGAGATGCTGAACAAAATACAAAAGAAATGGAGATGAATCAACTACTGCAAGAAGCAAAAACATGGATGAATCTCACAAACAAAATGTCAGGCTAAAAGAACCAGATGCAAGATCTGTACAGTTTTATACTTGAATAATACAAATCACACACACGCACACACACACACACACACACACACACATATCACAATATATATGTGTGTGTCATTTGTATTATTCAAATATACATATATACACATATAAGATACATGTGAGTATATATTTATATTTGAATGTTATATATATATTGGTAAGATATATGTGAATATATATAATTCAACCTATTGGTTTTGAAGGTTTGGATAATGTTACCCTGGGAGGAGGTGTACAACAGGAGGCTACAACAGGAACTGAGGTTCTGGTAATATTGTTTCTTGATTAGGGTGGTGGTTCTATGGAGTGTCGACTTGATAAAAAGTCATTAAACTGTACATTTTTGAATTGTGTATTTTTAAATTTACTGTGACTTAAAAAAATTTACCTAAATAAAAAAGTAAAGAATTTGGCTTACGGATAAAGGTGTGAAAATAAAGAGGCTTATCATGTATAATAGCAAAAAATAGAAATAATCTGTCTAAACATGGGAAATACTTAAATAAAATGTGGTACTCTTTAAACTGATGTTTTGAAAGAATTTCTAACCATGTGGGAGAATTTTAGTATTACCATGTGGATTGAGTATTGCTCCATGAACCCGTGTGCAGAATCTGAGACTGGGTTATGATGGCTGCTGCCTTGGCCTTGGAGGATGGAGGGGGTGGCATGAACCCCCTGCCGCTCAGTCTCTGCTTTTCCTATCTTCAGAGAAAGGTAAACACATCTCATTTCCTAACCTTGCTCCTCTTTATTCTCTTTCTAAAAGCACCCTAGTCCTTTCACTGCTCTTCAGATCTCCCCCATCTTGGGGCCCCACCCGGAGTCCTGTCCTTCCCTCCAAAGCACCTTGCCCTCCTCGAGCTGAACTCTCTGGCCTGAATAGCTCCCCAGAGACTCCCACCCAGCACTCTCCAGTTCCCACAGTCGGTCCAGACGAAAGTTTCGAGGAAGAAAGGGAATGTTTTCCTACCTGCCCCATAGTTTGAAAAACTGCTCCTCCCTGCAAAGCTGTAAGTGCTGCATGTTATTATTCAGAGTTGTGTTTGCCACTTTCTGCATGGTCTGTCTGTCACCAGTTTGCCACCTGTTCTACCCCAGGCCAGTCATACTGGATTTAGGATGGCTGCTGCCTTAATTACATGAAGATCTGGGAGAGGCTTTGCTTTCACCATGTTCAAGAGCCTGACTACGTTCCTGTTCAAGCCACCTTCCTCCTCGCTCCTTCTTAGAGCCTTGGAGTGGGGTGAGGGAACATTTTCCACACATTCCACAATGAGTTTTCATTACTTTTATCATCAGAAAAATATTAAATAATTCTCTTTTTCTCTATGAGTGCTCTAGATTAACGTTCTCAAATGTTAATGTGTGATGCCTGCAAGTCACTTAGGGAGCTTGTTAAAACATAGGTTGTGATTCAGTAGGTCTGGGTTTGCCCTGGCATTCTGCATTTCTAACCCGCTTCTAAGTGATGCTGATGCTGCTGGTCCATGCCACACTTTGAAGATTGAAGTGACAGAGGGTAGCTGGAGAGGAGGTGTAAGCTGTGACCTGTCTCCTTTGTCTTCACTGCCCCCCAGGCCCCTATGTTTCACAAATCTTCACATTTTGCTTAATATTTAGTGTAATGATGAGTAAGTATGAAGTCTCCCAAGAAGGCTGGAGTCTACATATGTACCTGGGCTAACCAAAGCACTTTGGAGGTTAGTTCTTTAGAGAACAGGTTCTCAGATTTGAGCCTCCTTTGAGAGTTGGACTGTGAAGAAGGCTGAGCACCGAAGAATTGATGCTTTTGAACTGTGGTGTTGGAGAAGACTCTTGCGAGTCCCTTGGACTGCAAGGAGATCCAACCAGTCCATTCTAAAGGTGATCAGCCCTGGGTGTTCTTTGGAAGGAATGATGCCAAAACTGAAACTCCAGTACTTTGGCCACCTCATGCAAAGAGTTGACTCATTGGAAAAGACTCTGATGCTGAGAGGGATTGGGGGCAGGAGGAGAAGGGGACGACAGAGGATGAGATGGCTGGATGGCATCACTGACTCGATGGATGTGAGTCTGAGTGAACTCCGGGAGTTGGTGATGGACAGGGAGGCCTGGCGTGCTGCAATTTATGGAGTCGCAAAGAGTCAGACACAACTGAGTGACTGAACTGAGCTGAACTCCTCAAGCAGATATAATTAGTTGAACTCATGGAAAAGGCCTTAGAATCAAGAGGCCATGACTTCAGCCCCGCCAGTGACTCAGTTTCCTAAAACATAATTGATGGAGTTCAGTATAAGTTGTTGGTAAAGATAATGGTTTTCCTGATCCTGTGATCCTAGGAAGTACTATAATAATATTCATGTCTTTCAATCCAATACTTTCCCTTCTGGAATTTTAGAGCAAGTAAATCATTCAATAGAAGATAAAGATGTACAAAGATGCTCAAAGAAGTTAGGGAGCACTCAGGTACCAAGTCCTTACTGGAGGCTGGAGGGCAGGCTCCTGGGCCTGCCAGAGGGGATTTGAGCTTCAGAGGAGGTGGCTAAGAAACCAAGAGTATCCTGATTATTACAGGTCTCAACTAGCTTTCATTTTCCAGTTGTATTACAAACAAAAAGTCCTTATAATGTCTTCTTGGAAAGATGAATAGGAAGATATTGAACTACATAGTGAGTTATTTGTTTTATTATTAGAAATTTCTGAATCAAGCAGTGCTAGAGTGGAAAGGACACTTAAGGCCTCTGGTTCCATCTGCTCATATCAGAGCCCTGGAGAGTCTTGGAAATGTGTTGAGAAGACAGCCCCCCAAGGTTCAGAGGGGACCAGAACTTTTGTGATGCACCCTAGAGTCTTCCAGAGAGATGGCTGTGGTTATCTGCTCTCCAGAGAAACACTTCCAATGACAAGGGGTGACTCCCTAGCAGTCTTTTTACCACTAGGTGGGTCTGATTGTTTAGGAATTCTCTCAGGTGAGTGGAAATTCTAACTCCCTGTGGCCTTCACCCACTGACCCAAGCTCTAAAGTAGGTGTTTTCAAGCTTTCCTCATGACAAGTATCTCCTGGGAGGTTTATTTAAAATTCACCCCAACTTTAATCCATACAAAACATATTCCTAGGTTGTGAATGCTCATCATTGCTAATTATTAGAGAAATACAAATCAAAACTGTAACGAGGTACCATCTCACATTGATCAGAGTGGCCGTTATTAAAAATTCTACAAATAATAAATTCTGGAAAGGGTGTGGAGAAAAGGGAACCATCCTACACTGTTAGTAGGAATGTAAGTTGGTGCAGCCACTATGGAAAACAGTATGGAGCGTCCTCAAAAAACTAAACACAGAGTTGTCATATGATCTAGCAATCTCACTCCTGGGCATATATCCAGACAAGACTATAATTCGAAAAGATTCATGTACTTCAATGTTCATAACACACTATTCACAAAAGCCAGACATGGAAACAACCTAAATGTCCATCGACGAATGAATGGATAAAGAAGATGGAGGATATACACACAACGGAGCATTACTCAACCATAAAAAAGAATGAAATATTGCCATTTGCAGCAACAAGGATGGACCTAGAAATTATCATACTAAGTCAAGTAAGTCAAAAGAGAAAGACAAATACAGTATCATATCACTTACCTGTGGAATCTAGAATATGACAAAAACGGACACATCTACAATACAGAAACAGACTCGCAGACCCGGAGAACTGTCTTGTGGTTGCCAAGGGCAGGGGAGGAGGGAAGGACTGGGAACTGGGGTTAGCAGACACAAACCATGATACATAGGATGGATAAACAAGATCCTACTGTATAGTACAGGGAACTACATTCAATATCCTGTGATAAACCATAATGGAAAAGAATATGAAAAAGAATAAATATATAAACATATATATTCTGGATTACTTTGCTGTACAGAAGAAATTAATACAACATTGTAAATCAACTATACTTCAATTTAAAAAAAAGATTAACTTCTTGGATACAGAGGAAAATTCACTACTGAAAGTGGCAGATATAGACTGACTTCTTTATTTAATACTTACCATATGAGCTGGCAGGTAACATTTTTTTTTTTCATTTGAACTTAAAATATGAGATATGTATCTATACATTTCTTCTAAAAGTTTTAAAATATCCCCATCCCTGTGATTGTGAGAAAGATCAGTGAAGCTGTTTTAAAACAGATAAAACTGAACAAGATGTTGAGAAAGAAGATATTAAAATACAAAAAATGGCCCACTAATATAGTTGTGATTAATAGTAGCAAAATTGAAGTTAATGTCCAATATTGAGGTTAGTGGATTAATTTTAATTTTTAACGTTTATCAAAGCCTAGGAAGAACTATATTTTAGAGCAAGTAAATCATTGAATAGAAGATAAAGATGCTCAAAGAAGCATTATTTGTAGTTTCAGTAAAATTATGAATAGATTCAAGGCCAACAATAGAATATTAAGTAAATTGAGATATAACCATGAATTAAATATTCAGTTCAGTTCAGTTCAGTTGCTCAGTGGTGTCCAATTCTTTGTGAACCCATGAACCACAGCACGCCAGGCTTCCCTGTCCATCACCAACTCCTGGAGTCCACCCAAACCCATGTCCATTGAATCGGTGATGCCATCCAACCATCTCATCCTCTGTCACCCCTTCTCCTCCTGTCCTCAATCTTTCCCAGCATCAGGGTCTTTTCCAGTGAGTCAGCTCTTTGCATCAGGTGGCCAAAGTATTGGAGTTTCAGCTTCAACATCAGTCCTTCCAGTGAATATTCAGGACTGATTTCCTTTAGGATGGACTGGTTAGATCTCCTTGCAGTCCTAGGGACTCTCAAGAGTCTTCTCCAACACCACAGTTCAAAAGCATCAATTCTTCTGTGCTCAGCTTTCTTTATAGCTTTTAAAATTATTAGAAAATCTACACACCAATAGGCACAAATGCTTATGTAAGCTAGCAGAATAAAAATTTGGTCCATTTCTACCTTTTTTGGGTATATGGCTTAGCATTAGAAGAAAACATGGAAAAAGTACACTTTAGTTGAATTATTTGCTTAATAAATATATATACTTAAAATAATATCATTAATACAACAGTATGGCTATAAAGGCAATGGGAAACTCCATTTGGAAGAAGTAAAAGGTCAAGCCTTTGATAAATCCCCATTGAAACCAAGTAACCTAAGATCTCTGAGGTGTTGAGGGAAGGCCCTCAGGGTTAGCTGGTTCAACTTCCTAAGCGTTGTGAGGATATTTATTTTAGTAACCTTGAGTAGAGCACCCTGTTCTCTCCCTGTCTTCTGTAACTGGTAAGCAACCCAAGAAGTTTTCCTCAAAGTTCGTGCCTACCTTTGGGAGAGACCCAATGTGGGGGGGTGTTGGGTAGAGGCAGATGCTCAAAAGCGCAACTAGGAAAGCCAGACTTCCCATCTCAAGCTTTGTTTTTTCAGACCAAAATTCTTTTGTTCAGAGCAGATTGGCATCAACTTCTCAAAATTTGCATCGTAGAACAAAGATTCATGTTTGAGTAAAAACAAAGAGAACAGCACAGCTTGCGACTCAAAGGTTCCTCCTACCCCCACTACCACCCGCTCAATTCTCTATTTCTAGTCTGCTGGGGCAGAGAAGCCATTGAGTCGGACTGGGAACAATTTACTGAGGCAAAGGCTTCTAGAATGAAGGCTGGGCCCAGAGCTGAGACTCTAAGGGAGCTGGTTTGGGGGCTGGCCCAGGCATTAGGTTTCCTCATTTCTGGGTTAGGGACAATGCTCATGAGCATTAAATTTACCAGGTGAGAGTTTGCATGTATGTGCTATTACTGATTATTTTGCAATGAGCTGGATTTATGTAGAAAGAGCACATGTTTTAGAATCCAGAAGCCTGTATTCAGTCTTGGCTCTGCCTTTTATTAGCGATGGGATCTTGGCAATCACATTCCCTTTATGGGCCTCAATTTTCTGACTTACATACAGAATGGGAAAATAATTCCTATCTTGTACAGCTCACAGGGTTATTGTAAAGGTCATTTGAATAATCAGTTGAAAATGCTTGATAATGTGAAATATTATGCACACTAATTATTTTAATAATTAATAATGGTACTAGTGACTTTGCAATTCAGAATTTTGTTCTGGAGTCCTAAATATTGATTCCTGCAGGCCTGTAATTATTTAAGGAATGATTTATTGGCGGCGATGTATTGAGGTTATAAGTTAAAATTTTTTTCCAGCTGTGCTGATTGGGGCAAGGGTAGTGTGCAGGTGGGGGTGGTACACCAGGAAATTGAAGTACCTGAGGAAGACACTTGTTCTGAGAAAGCCTGACCAGATACCTTAGTTCAAATCCTAGAGTTACATATAACAAGGAGTATGCAAGCCGCTGTCATAAATGATAGGAAGGCATCTTAAAGAATCTTGTGAGAATGAAGAATTGGGGGTGTCCTCAGTAGGTAAGATAGGGAGCAGGCTCACTGACCAGTGACACTGAAGCAGATCCACCCAGGACCAACGGGGAATACGTGGTGACCAGGAAGATGGGTCACCTTTCATCTGAGCCTTCTCTAGACAATTTGTTCCCCTTCCTCCCTTTCTTGCCATCCCTGGGTCTGAATCTCAAGGCCAGGGACCTGAAGCCCTGAGATGTGAACCTACAGTACACTGCTTTCTCTTTCTCTTTTATCCCACCCTTCAGTTACATAGTTGGAGTGATGATATGTGATGTTCTTTATTATTCAAATGATACAATTCAATTCTTTTTGTAAAAGAGCTGAAAGAGACAGATGTGATATAGAAAAGGAGGTGTGGTCGCTTTTCCCCACCTCTCCTCACCCCTGGAAGAAGTGTGGTGGATACCTGTCTCCCCTCTTGGAGCATTTACACATGTTCACATATTAATCATATATTTTTGGTGCCTGCTTTTTTCACTAAGTAATTTATTGTGGAGCTCTTCCTACTGTCATATCGCTAATGCACTCTGGTTTCTGAGGAATGGGTAGGCCACAATTTACTTAACTATTCCTCTCCCTATTAATAGTAGGTTAGAGTTTTATGTTTTTGCTACTGCACACAATACTGTGATGAACATTCTTGGATCCATGTACAAAAACTTGTACAATGAGTTGTGTGGAGCACACAAACAACTATTTTTTTTTGGAAGAGTCTTAGGAATGGAATAGCTGGGTCTGTTGATATGTACATTTAAGATTCAATGGATGTTTTCAAATGGCATGCATCATCTGGCTTCACCAGTCTACATATGTAGTGTATATGAGAAAGTTTCTCCACATTTTTGCCAACACTTGGTATCTATCTTTTTTTTTAAAAACTTTTTGTCAGATAATTCTTTTCACTGACTAATGCAGCTTTGCACGGTTATTGTATGTTATTAATTTTCTGTCAATTGTCTATTTCCTTTATAAACTCTTACAACTTTTACAATTTACTTTGTCAATTGTCTTTTTCTTTCTGCTTTGTTAGAATTCTGTGTGTTATGGATATTAATCTTTTACCAGTTAAATGTGTTGTAAATATTTTTCCTCAGTCTTTTAAACTTGGCTTATCTTATAACCTGGTTTATGGTATATTCTGACTGACAGAATATTATATATTTTATGAGCATAGATCTATGAAATTTTTATAATTTCTAGATTTTTGTCTCTTTCTTAGGAAGGCCCTGACATTCTAAATTCATAAAAAATATTCACCTGTATTTTCCTCTAATATTTTTATAGTTTTGTTCTTTAACCCTCATCTGAGGGTTATTTTCTGTGGATGAGTGGTGTGAGTTAGGAATCTTAACTTAATTTTTTCCCCAAATGAATAGATAATTGGTCCAGTTTCAACTGTGGATTAGTCCATAGTTTCTCTAGTAATTTGAACTACCACCTTTATTGTATAGTTCATTTTCATATAATTAGGTTTGTTTCTTGGTTTGTTAATCTGTTTCATTGATCTAGTCATCAATACCTGCACCA
>SJYS01006058.1:282171-302588 GCA_006410695.1 Philantomba maxwellii
TGAATGAAAAATGCTGTTAATTTAGACTGGAATTGCACTGATGGGTAAATCAGTATATTTTCAATCCTAAGTCTTCCTAATCAGTTTTAAAACTTCAGATATTTAAAAGGTTTTCATGTTATTTTATCTTCAAATAGATCTTAAACATTTAAAAATTATATTTGTTTTCTAGGAATTTTATGTTTTTTGTTATAAATTGAATCCTTCTAAAATTATTTAATTAATTAATACTAATATATAGGCAAGTTACTGGATTAGGTATATGATGTATATACCCATGGAAAAGGCAATGGCACCCCACTCCAGTACACTTGCCTGGAAAATCCCATGGACGGAAGAGCCTGGTAGGCTGCAGTCCATGGAGTCGCTCAGAGTCGGACCCGACTGAGCGACTTCACNGGAGGAGAAGGGGACGACCGAGGATGAGATGGCTGGATGGCATCACGGACTCGATGGATGTGAGTCTGAGTGAACTCCGGGAGATGGTGATGGACAGGGAGGCCTGGCGTGCTGCAGTTCATGGGGTCGCAAAGAGTCGGACACGACTGAGCGACTGAACTGAACTGAATGCTTAGGAAATACTGGATGGATGGATGACTTGTTTTTTTTTTTCCAGACAGAGGGCATGGGAAACAGAATTTCTCAGTCTCTTTAGGTTTAAAACATGTTTCAGTTTTGTCTTTTACATTGCATTCTAGTTGGTTGGCTCAGGGTCCTAATATTTAAGTGTCAGTTCCTGCTTGGGCAAAGTAGAGATAAAGTAGAGATACATTTCTCAGTGAGAAATGTAGAAATGTATATACAAAGCACTTCTCACCATCCCAGGCATGTAGGTAGCTAGTGCTCAGGAAATGTTTGCTATTATTGTTACCCACTCTCTCACACAACACAGAGAGGCCTCCTTGAGTCTCAGCTTCTCTTCACTGTCCAGGGTGGACAGTAATCCTCGCCCTGTTTATTTCACAGGGTGGTGTGAGGCTTATGAGAGAGCGTGGAGTTTGAAAACAATGATGTGTCATGTGAATAATGTGACTCTCCTCACATGTTTAAGAAAGAGTCCTATTAAAGGAACCAGGGAAGTAGGGTTCTCCTTGGGCAGAGAATAGACCTGGAGCTGGACACACCTGGGCTCAAATCCTGACTCTTCTATTTACCAGCTGTGTGACTCTGGGCACATTACAAGTCCCTCTGATATTCATCTTCAGTGTTATTGCTGTTCATTCTGTAAAATAGGTGACAATAACACCTACTTTACGGGGTTACAGTGGGAATTAAAGTGAATATATAAAGAACCCAGTTTAGCATTTTTCACAGAAGTGGGTATTTAATAAATGATATCTATTAATATTATATTTGTCTATGAAAAGGATTGGCAAGCCACAATTTAGAACATTCTCTTTCCAATTTCCCATCATCGAAATAATCACACTTCGCACATCCTCACTGGCAGATTTCACAGCTAGTGCATTCAGGAAAAGTTATTTATCTGAATAACAAATTCTTTGCCCAGTTCCCCAACCTGCACATTCAAGCAGAGGTTGTTACAGTCGACAGTGTGGGGTGTATTAAGGAAGGTGTGGTGATGATGGTCATAGAGACAATATGTGTGGGGCCCTCACTGTGTTCTAGTCATTGTGCTAAGAGCATTACAGGCACTCCTTCATGCATCCTCTTCTTACAAATAAGAAAGCAGGAGCCCAGAGAAGCTAGACAACATGCCCAAGGCCACATAACTATAAGAGGCAGAGGCCATATCCGAATCAGCGGGCTGACCTGGAAATCTTTTTCAGTATTAGAATGGGACAGAGGCGTTTGGGCATAACAGCTCTTCTCTTGAAGTTTTCAGAACAAAGGAAGAGCACAGGCCTCCAATGTGCTGCTTTTCATGGGTATAGGTTACTTGCTCAAAGAAGTACTTGACTAATATTTTTTGAATGAATGAAAAATCAACAAATAAATACATCAACCAAGGTAGTCTTCCTCTCATGAGCCTCATAAACAAGACCATAATAGTATCCTGTAAAGTCTACAAATAATAAATGCTGGAGAGGATGTGGAGAAAAGAGAACCCTCCTACACTATTGGTGGGAATATAAATTGGTGCAGCCACTATGGAAAACAGTATGGAGGCTCCTTGAAAAACTAAAAACAGAGTGACCACGTGATCTATCAATCCCACTCTTGGGTATATATCCGGAAAAAAATGAAGTTTGAAGTGGTACATGCACTCCAGTGTTCATAGCAGCACTGTTTACAGTAGCCAAGAAATGGAAACACCCCACATGCCCATTGACGGATGAGCGACTTAGGAAGATATGGTATATATACCATGGAATATCACTGAGCCATAGAAAGAATGAAATATTGCCATTTGCAGCAACATGGATGGATCTAGAGATTATTGTACTTGGTGAAGTAGGTCACCCAGAGGAAGACAAATATTCCACAAAATGCATGTGGAATCTAAAAAATAATGCAAATGGATCTATACACAAATCAGAAACAGACTCACACACATAGAGTTTTATAACAAACTTATGGTTACCAAAGAGGAGGGGGAGGGGCAAATTAGGAGTATGGGATTAACAAACTACTATACATAAAACAGGTAAGCACCAGGGGTTTACTGTATAGCCCAAGGACTTATATTTAATATCTTGTAATAACCTATAATGTAATATAATCAGAAAAAATAACTGAATCACTAAGCTGTACACATAAAACTAACATAATATTGTAAACCAACTATGTTGTCGTGGTTAGTTGTTAAGTTGTGTCTGACTCTTGCGACCCCATGGACTGTAGCCCACCAGATTCCTCTGTCCCATGGGATTTCCCAGGCAAGAACGCTGGAGCGAGTTGCCATTTCCTTCTCCAGGGTATCTTCTTGACCCAGGGACTGAACCTGTGTCACCTGCTTGGCAGGTGGATTGTTTACCACTATAAAAAAGAATATGCTGTATGACTATATGCTTATAACAGAGTATGCTGTAAATAAGACTATGAGATCACAAAGAAAATGATATCATTCACTTGTAGCCCAGANAGCGAGTTGCCATTTCCTTCTCCAGGGTATCTTCTTGACCCAGGGACTGAACCTGTGTCACCTGCTTGGCAGGTGGATTGTTTACCACTATAAAAAAGAATATGCTGTATGACTATATGCTTATAACAGAGTATGCTGTAAATAAGACTATGAGATCACAAAGAAAATGATATCATTCACTTGTAGCCCAGAACTATAGGCAATGCTTCATCTTCGTATCTTTTCTTGCATTTGTTTCCTTCTATTAATTATATTAATCTATATTGCAGACTGGATAGCTACCCACCAAGCTCAGGCTGTGCTTCTCAGCTTTTTTTGCTATGGAGTGGATTCTTGCCAACGGAATGTAAGTAGAATTGATGGGTGTCACTTTCTCGCTGTGGCAATTAAGAAGTAGATGTATGCCTTCTTTTATTTTCTAACCTGCGGGCTGCATGCAGGGGACGAGGACAGAGCCACAATATGGAAGGAGCCTGGGTCCCTGAAAGACTGTCCACCAACCAGAAACCCCTGTGTTGGATGTTCCCATTTGCAGCAAAACTTTTGTTTTGGTCCACGGTATTGCAGCTCTTAGCATGACTTTTCTCAAAACTTCAGTTCCTTCGGAATTATCTAATCTCCTTTGTAGAGTTTCAGATACACACACACACACACACATNGACTGACACCAAGTTTGTCTGGCCTTGCCTCCTCTGCTTTTTTGTCACATCCCAGTAATACATGTGAAGTGGATAAGTTCCCTTTCCGTAAACAGGGCATCTAAGATGGTTCTGGAAAGTGCTTTGTCTCTTCCTTCTTTACAACTTTGTCTCTGCCAGGGTTTCCTTGGGATGTAGTACCCAAAGCTTGTGATTAAAAACAGCTGCAGAAACAAGAGGAAAACATCTCCTAAAAAGTAATGCCTTGGAACACAATGTGTGTGGACTTGTAGGAGGTGGACGGGGGTGTGTGACAGAGTAGAGCCATGGGGAGAGCTTGGTTCTCCAAGAGGCGTCCTTCTGTTTCAGCTGCTCCTGGGAGGCTCCATGAACTTGATCTCAGAGCCAGGGGCAGAAAAACTGGACTCATCCTTCCACTAAGGAATGAGAAGACTTCCTTCGAGCTTCCTAGGAGTTTGAACTGCTTCTAAGGTAGAGCCCAATTAGCCCATGTAGACTATTCTATTCAATTATATGGTTGGTTCAAAAGTGTTTAATGAAACAGGAGAATAATCATACAAAAATACTAAGTGATAAAATAGTATGATGCAAAATAGTATAATCAAATTTTTGTTGACATTTTTATGTAGTTACACACACGCACTTGACAAAAAGACTGAAAGAGAATACACCTCACCTTAGCAGGAATTATTTCTGGGTGATGAGATCAGAGCTGAAATTCATTATTTAAAAATTCTTTTCTGTCATTTTAAATTTTCAGAGGGGCTTCCCAGCTGGTGCTAGCGGTAAAGAACCTGCCTGCCAATGCAGGAAACATAGACACGGGTTTGATACCTGGGTTGGGAAGATCCCCTGAAGAAGGAAACGGCAACCCACTTCAGTATTCTTGCCTGGAAAATCCCATGGACAGAGAAGTCTTGTGGGATATAGTCCATGGTGTCACAAAGAGTCGGATATGACTTAGTGACTAAACAACAACTATTACAACATATGAACTCATAGCTAGGAATTATTTCTGGGTGATGAGATCAAAGTTGAAATTCATTTAAGTTTCTTTTCTATTATTTTAAATTTCATAAAATAAACAGGCTATTTTTGTAAACAGAAAAAAATGTTAAGAAATAGAGTTTGTTTTTTCCTTGATTTGATTTTAATGTTTTTGCTCATTTTCAAATTATAGCTTTGTTGGGAGATAAAGGAAAATTAAACGAGCTACCAAAAATTTGCCACAAATAATAAATTGCTATTAATAAGTAGTCAGTTATTAGATTAAAATTAAAAAGCCACCATAACAGGTTATTCATACAATACTCAAATTTTAAAATTTATTCTGATTGCCTTGTCTACCTCATAGAATTTAGATAGCATATAAGTTGTTTCATTTTGTCGTTGATGTGTTGGTTTGGTCGAATAACTAAACTTGAAAGGACTTCCCTGGTGGCTCAGTTGGTAAAGAATCTACCTGCAATGCAGGATGCCTGTGTTCCATTCCTGGGTTGGGAAGATCCCCTGGAGAAGGAAATGGCAATACACTTCAATATTCTTGCCCGGGAAATCCCATGGACAGAGGGGCCTGGTGGGCTACAGTCATGGGGTCACAGAGAGTCAGACACAACTGAGCAACAAAACAACCACCACCACAAACTTAGAAAAGCAGACTAAATGGAAAAACAGATATATATATAAATTTGACAGCAAGTTCAGAATTGCATTAAGAATGTTTTTAAAGTGTTATTTATAGTAAAAACAATCAAGTCCCTGGTAGGTAAATGAACCAAAGCTGTAACGATATTTTGCTTAATAATAATATAGCTAATGAAATATAACAAATGGATACATGTTAATTCTGACTAGGAATCAAAAGCAGTGCAATGTAAACAATTATGATAAGCCCCAAAAGCTGACCAAGACAGTTGTGGAAATGATGAGCTTCCTGCAGCCTTCTTCGAACCACCCTAGTGATGTTGTCAAGAGCCATAACCAGCACTCTGACTCTTTCTCTCAGTTATCTCAATTATGGAAATTTGCCCCACAGATAACTCAACAGAAACAAAAGCCTAAATGAAGACAAATATTAATTCTAGTATTTTATCTAAGTGTAAGGAAATATACTTGAAAGAACCCAATGAATCCACCAAATAGGAATGAAAGTAAATTCTAGTATCCCAGCTTACTAAAATACAAGGCAGTGGTTATAATGACAATTGTGAGGACCACACAGAGCTATGAAAACATTTATTAAACAGTGTCAAATGTAAAGGAATATACAATTATATTTCTGCTATAAATGCTGTTATTTCAGTGTAAAATTGTATGTGCCGATGATCAGGGATGGAAAAGAAGAAAAAAATGAAAGCAGTTACACCTTGGTGAGGTTATGAATGATCTTTCTTCTTTCTCAAATATTTAAAAAAATATAATTATGAATGTGTGTTTTAATGAAAAGAAAGATTTCCATTCCTACTTATCTCCATAAATAAAGAAAAATCTTCTAAATTTAAGGTTCTATGAAATTTGAGTTGATTTAATTCTTGTTTAGAAATAAAAACTTCATATTTGTTTTCTATGCTAGTTATACCAAATTACCACAAACCACATGAAGTCATTATCGTATAGTTTTGTAGGTCAGAAGTTAGACATAGGTCTCAGTGGGTGAGGTCAAGGTGCTGGCAGGGCTGTGTTCTTTCTGGCCTCTCTAGGGCTTCCCTGGTGGCTCGGCTGGTAAAGAATCCGCCTGCAATGTGGGAGACCTGGGTTCGATCCCTGGGTTGGGAAGATGCCCTGGAGAAGGGAAAGGCCACCCACTCCAGTATTCTGGCCTAGAGAATTCCATGGACTGTATAGTCCATGGGGTCACAAAGAGTTGGGCATGACTGACTGACTTTCACTAGGGAAGAAGAATCTGTTTCCTTGACTTCAGTTTCTATAGGCTGCCTGCATTTCTTGCCTCATAGCCCCTTCCTCCATTTTCAAAGCCAGCCATGGAAGGCTGAGTTCTTCTCACATTGTATCACTCTGGTTCTTCTGGCTTTGCTTCCACTTTCAAGGATGTCTGTGATTAAACTGGGCCCATCTCGATGATCTTCCCCTCTCAGGGTCAGGTGATTAGCAACTGCAATTGCATATGAAGCCTTGATTCCCTTTTCCAAGTAAGGTACCCTGTGCATCACTACTCTGCCTGCCATCAGCCCCTAGTCTGTGCTAGATGTGGTGCCAGTGGATGCTGGGGAAGAGGGGAGGTAGGCTTAAAGATGATGTTCATGGTTAGAAGGTGAAGTCAGTCATGTAGAAGAACACCTAGGATATGATGTGGATGGTGATTAGGGTCCTGGTAAATTAATATTCAGAGACTTGGGAGGGCAGCATGGTTCCTTTTAGCTGGAAGAGTCAAGCCGAGGTGAGGGGGTTCATGGTGAATTGGCATTTGAATTGGGCCTTAAAGGATAGGTGGAATTTGGATACAGAAATTGGCAGAAGAAGCCTATGGCATTTCAAGTAGTAGATATTAAATGAAAGTTAGTGAAATATCCATTTTTGTAAGGGAAAGATATACAAACATTGACTTTTTAATTCAACCTCACACGTCAAAGCAAAAGGCATGGAGATGAAAGACAGCAGTAAGTGTCACAGGAAAAACCCAGAAATCTCTTCTACTTCCTTTCTAACTTAGCCAGAACTTCTAGTTTGTTTGTTTGTTTATCAGCTGTTCATACTCTTACTTTTTTCCTTACACAGCCTCTAAGGTGCCAGTTATGCAGTTCCCTTCCAAGTAAAGTAGCCTCTTAGCAACTTTTTTTTCATGGTTTATAAAAGCTTCATGCTTTGAGCAGAACAAGTTCTGCTGTTTGGATTGGACCAGCTGGAGCTAAAGGCTGCCTACAGAGAAACTCCTGCTGAATGCCAATCGTCTGGTCCTATCAGATTGTCTCTGCCTAGGACAGCTGAGCGGGAGAGGCCAAGAGAAGGCAGAACCCCAGGAGAGAGAGAGAGACAGACAGACAGACAGACAGACAAGGTGAGCAGTGGCTCAGAGTAGCTACTACATCCACCCAATAAGCTCTTCATTACTGAAGGTTTCCTGAGTGTGTATCTGTTTCTTGAAGTCAATGAAAATGGCGTTTGGCATGTTTTAAGGAGACTCCATCAAACTTGAGTCTGTTGTGTTTGCAGGATATTGTGGTTATTAATATTTTCCTATTGATTTGATTATTCATGAGCTAGAAACACTCCTTCTGGTAGCCAAATGCTTCTCTTCTTCACTTTATCACACAGAGCTCCTATTTACTGATTTTCAGATAACTACTTATAGAATTTTTTTCCCCCCAAGTCCTGGATAGACTCTATATCATATCACATCACATCACTTTTATGAGTCTGGATTCACAAAGGTGAGGCTGCCCTGAACCTCCATGTCTAAAGTCCAGAGGAGACAGCACCTGGTGGACAGTGTTGCCCTGGACTCTGTCTTAATAACAAACTTGAAGTGGCAAAAATGGAAAGATAAGGTGAGAGTGAATTGCAAGCCCTTGCAATCAAATTTGTGGGGTTCCCCCTATAAAAATAGAACTCTATTAAAACTCAAAGCAGATGAGGACTCATGAAGGCTGCTGAGTTACAAGGCAGCTAAACCCATAAAGATAAAATAGTTTACTAGTTAACAGATTAATCCAGGAAAGAAAAAAGGCAGCTAAATGAAAGAAGACACCGTCGAGTGGTATTATTAGTGATTACTAAGATGGAATAAAATGGAAGCAGACAGGAAGGTCAGAGAAAAGAAATGGTTTACAAAATATTTCTCAGAAATATAGAAACAGGAAGATTTTGAATCAACCCCTCTGTATTATCACAGTCTTCAAAGAATTACAAAAAGGACTTTAGAAACAATAATCGGCAAACTGGAAATCATTTCCAGCCAACAGGAAGAAACATAAAACAGGTCTACGGATGAGGGTAAAGCCAGGAAAACCCAAGAAGTTCCATAAATTGTGTTTTAAAACAAGAGAGGGCCCCGAAGATTGGCAGAGCAGGAACGTTCTTCAAGGTACAGGTAAATCTGAAGGAAGTGAAAAATAAAATAGAAGGAAAAGAAGAAGAAAATCAAGAAAAAATTTCACAACAAAACCGTTCCTGAAGATGTATCATAGAAACAACTCAACAACACCTGCAAAGACAAACCCAAATAAGGGGGCACCTGGAGGGCTTCCCTGGTGGCTCAGGTGGTAAAGACTCTGCCTGCAAAGCAGGAGACCCGGGTTTGATCCCTGGGTTGGGAAGATCCCCTGGAGGAGGGCAATGCAACTCACTCCAGTATTCTTGCCTGGAGAATTCCATGGACAGAGGAGCCTGGCAGGCTACATACAGTCCATGGGGTCACAAAGAGTTAGAGACGACTGAAGCAACCAACCAACACACACACACACACATAATTAGTGGCCAGAAATGCTTGAAGTCCATGTGGGAAGACAAGATCTTAACAATATATGGAAGAAGAAAAATGTTAGCCTGTATAGCTCAACATAAAAAAGAGTACCATATTTAGCAACAGCCACTCCAGGCAAAAGCAAAATATATGGCCGCTGAGTTTAATTCACCAACCAAAATAAGAGCCCGGGCCCAGATTTTGTTTCCAGTCAACATGTGTCTTTACATTTAAGGAGAAGAGAAGATGTTTGCCCACCTAGAAAGGCCACAACAATTAGTCATTCTTGGTGCTGAAAGAAAACATTTGGAGGTCAGAAAAATTTGTTATTCTCTTGTCTCAGGAGGGGTTAAGATAGGGACTGTGTTAGGTTGGGCAACCGCCCATCCGGGTTAGGCTGGGACTGAAATGCCCCCTAGCGTGAGACACTTGCTGTGCTACAGATAAGACAGCCCTGGGCAAGCTGGGAAGGTCCATTACCCTAGCACTAGTTTCCATCACATGGCAACCTAGGCAGGCTAACTAGGCTTGACAGTAAAATTAACACAGAGAATTCTCTAAACTCTTCAGGTACTGAATTTTCAAGTTTCTTGTTTTCTTCTGTCATCTAGGAAAATGTTCCTAGAATAGTCAGCATTTGATCATTTATTCATTCATCCAGTTAAATAGTGACTGTGGGCTTCTTAATGCTTTGGGCTGGGTGTGCAGTTCCAATGGAAGTACACCTTTGACCTCATGGGGCTTAGAGGAAAAGCAGGAAAGCTGGGTATGAAATACATAAACATGAAGGTATGTATAATTGGAAATGTGATGGAAGGTGTGAAGGAAAAGGACAGCATGATATGATTGAGGCTGACAGAAGATGTCATTTAGACTGGAGGAGGCATTCTGATTGGGAATGACCCTCTGAAGAAGGGACAGGAAAGCAGAGGCCTGAAGGATGAGAGGAGAGAGGAGGCAGATGAAGGATGAAGCTGCAGTGGGGAAATGTATGTCGAGTAGAGATGGAAGACAGAGAGTGTTCCAGACAGAGGGGCCGCATATGCCAAGGCCCCAAGGCAGGAAGTAGCTTGGTGAGTTAAAGGAGTGGAGAGAAGGCTAGTATTTCTCTTACATTCACCTGGAAGATCCAGAAGTACCAGGTGTGATTGTGGCACAGTGGTCCAAGCAGAGTTAAAAGAGAGAGAGAGAAAGTGGACCCAAGAAGCAAAGGCTAAATGTCAGTGGTGGATAGTGATCCTTTTTGCCTACACCGTTCTTACAGAAATTTAAACAAATGAGTATCGCTACCCCGTGGTCTCTCTGATGAACACACATTATAAAAGGCTCTGAAACAAAGCTGCAAATAAGAGAATGACAGCAATTTAGAAGAATGTGTCATTATGGATAAAACTCTCCTTAATCTGAGAATTGCAAAAACGAAGGGAAAAAATACAAAGGCTGTTTCTAGCTCTGCTAAGTGCCAGAAGAATAAGGGAGATATTAAAATATGGGCAAAATCTTGGTGCTCCTGGACGGTCCTATCTCCATCTCTCTCTGTCTTGTGCTCGGTCGTGTCTGACTCTTTGTGACCCTATGGATTGTAGTCCGCCAGGCTCCTCTGTCCATGGGGATTTCCCAGGCAAGAATACTGGAGTGGGTTACCATTTCCTTCACTAGGGGACCTCTTGACCCAGGGATTGAACCTGTGTCCTTTGAGTCTTCTGCATTGGCAGGTGGGCTCTTTACCACTAGTTCCACCTGGGAAGTTCCCCCATCTCCCGAAGGCCCAGAAGTGCCTGAGTATTGCTCAAAGTGAAAGTGAAAGTCCCTCAGTCGTGTCTGACTCTTTGCAACTCCACGCACATACAGTCCATGGAATTCTCCAGGCCAGAATACTGGAATGGGTAGCCTTTCCCTTCTCTAGGGGATCTTCCTAACCCAGAGATCGAACCCAGGGATCGAACTCAGGTCTCCCACATTGCAGGCAGATTCTTTACCAGCTGAGCCACTGGGAAAGCCCAAGAATACTAGAGTGGGTAGCCTGTCTCTTCTCCAGCAGAGTCTCCTGCATTGCAGGTAAATTCTTTACCAGCTGAGCTACCAAGGAAGCCCAAATATTGCTTAAAGTGAAAGTGAAAGTCTTTCAGTCATGTCTGACTCTTTGAGATCTTATGGACTATAGCCCACCAAGCTCCTCTGTTCATGGAATTCTCTAGGCAAGAATACTGAAATGGGTAGCCATTCCCTTCTCCAGGGAATCTTCCTGACTCAGGGATCAAACCCAGGTCTCTTGCTTTGGCAGGCAGCTTCTTTACTGTCTGAGCCAGCATGAAAGCTTTACAGTCACCTGAAGAGAGTTCTGGGACTTCTCTGGTGGTCCAGTGGTTAAGAATCTGCCTTCCAATGCAGGGGAAACAGGTTCAATCCCTGGTAAGGGAATTAAGATGCCACATGCTGTGGAGCAACTAAGCCCACGTGCTAGAGAGCTCATGTGTTACAATTAGAGAGAAGCCCAGCACATCACAGTGAAAGATCCCCTGTGCCGCAACTAAGACCCGAATCAGCTAACAAATAAAAATTTTAAAATAAAGAATTTTAAAAAACAGAGTCCCCAGAGAGCTATACCAGGGGGGACTTTGGCATAGGAAAGCAACATATTCATATTCTTGCTGAATTTTTTTTTTTTTAATAGCACAAGTGTATCCATGACCTGTTAATTATTCAGGCATTGAGGCTAAACCTGCAGGGGGGATTTTTCTATGCTTCTAAACTCCATCTTTGGACCTATTGAATGTTGCAGGTAAAATCTATGTGAAGATGTTGAAAATGCATCTTACAGATTTGAAGATGAAAAAAAAGCAAGAATATTGGGTTATAGAAACTCATAATCATGTGGACAGGGTGGAATGAAACCCTGAGGATGAAATTTAGCAACAATAGGAGTCTAGTGGTCAGCCAGGAGGAGCTCAGTTCTGAGAAGGGAGAAGGGCTAGAAGAGGACTTTCGGTTCAAGAACCTAGGCTCTGGCTAGTCACAGGCCACATGGGACCAAGGGGGCAGCCACAATATGCACCTGGACACGTGTGGCCTCTGCCTGGGAGGCTGAGGCCCAGGTGGGTGAGGTGGCCATTTCCACACAGTCCTCCAACAACTGCTCTTTCATCTAGGGATCTATCTGGTGGCACCAGTCTGGGGACCGGGAAACATGTGTACTCAGGGTTCTTGTCATCTCCTCCTTTGCTTCCAGAAGGTGGAACACAAGTTCTAAAACAGTGACATGTAACTTTCTCTCTCTCTGGTTAACTAAATCTCCAGGCACCTCCATGTCAAACAGCACAGGGGAACATTTAAAGGAAAGTCAAGTACGTACATGAAATGATTTTAAACATGAGGAAGTCTACACATTGTGTGGATTTTAAAATATAGTTCAAATGATGGTGTGACCTGACACTCTGAATTTTTATTTTGATTCTTGTCATAAAAATTCCCATTAGATTTATTTTTATTTTATATGTTTGAAAAAAATACTGGAAGGTTTTATATGGTAAAACAGAATAAACAGAAGAGTCATGCATGCATTGGAGAAGGCAATGGCAACCCACTCCAGTGTTCTTGCCTGGAAAATCCCATGGACGGGGGAGCCTGGTGGGCTGCCGTCTATAGGGTCGCATAGAGTCGGACACGACTGAACTGACTTAGCAGCAGCAGCATGCATGAAGTCAAGGCCAGAGTTGATGAGCTTAGCCAATTGACAGCATTAATGAAAGGCAGCCGGGTCATGTGGAGCTAGTATTAAACAGAGCAGAGCGCAGACTCTGGGGTCAGAAGGACTTGGGTTTGAATCACACTCTGCCACTTAGTGTCTGCGTTGGTGCTGTCATATGAAGAATGTGTTGACCTTGGGAGGATTAAATGGGATGTTGTACACAGAGCATTTAGCACAGGGCTGGGCATGTAATAAACATTCAAATTTATTATTATTGCTATTGTGGTTATTATTATTATTGTCAGTTCAGTTCAGTTCATTCGCTCAGTTGTGTCCGACTCTTTGCTCATGGACTGCAGCACGCCAGGCTTCCCTGTCCATCACCAACTCCCAGAGCTTACTCAAACTCATGTCCATCGAGTCAGTGATGCCATTATTATTGTAGGATGCATGAAATCATGTTGTGAATCCTTACTATTAACTGATTTTTAGAAATCAATTTAATAATAGACTTATGAGACAACTAATCCATTAAATTAGCAGGTCTGGTAAATATCCCCAAAAGCCAACAATTAAGTAGCAGATAGTGAAACCATCATTGTAAGTCAAGAAGGGATTTTTAACATCAAACCTTCAGTGTTACAGACTGAATGCTTGTGTCCCTTTTACACTTCCCATTTCAGTTGAAATCTTAATCCCAACGTGATGGTAGCTGGAGAGGTTCTGCTGTCATGAATGGACTTAGTGTTCTTAGACAAAGAGATGGGGCAGAGCTTGCTTCCTGTCTCTCTGCTCTCCACCAAGGGAGAAGACAACAATAATTCAGCCATCTGCAAACCAGGAAGCTGGCTCTCACCACATGCCAGATCTGCTGGCACCTTGATTGTGGACTTCCCAGCCCCCAGCACTGTGAGAAATAAGTGTTTGTTGTTTAAGCCACCCAGTCTCTGGNTTGCCTGGAGAATTCCATGGACAGAGGAGCCTGGCAGGCTACATACAGTCCATGGGGTCACAAAGAGTTAGAGACGACTGAAGCAACCAACCAACACACACACACACACATAATTAGTGGCCAGAAATGCTTGAAGTCCATGTGGGAAGACAAGATCTTAACAATATATGGAAGAAGAAAAATGTTAGCCTGTATAGCTCAACATAAAAAAGAGTACCATATTTAGCAACAGCCACTCCAGGCAAAAGCAAAATATATGGCCGCTGAGTTTAATTCACCAACCAAAATAAGAGCCCGGGCCCAGATTTTGTTTCCAGTCAACATGTGTCTTTACATTTAAGGAGAAGAGAAGATGTTTGCCCACCTAGAAAGGCCACAACAATTAGTCATTCTTGGTGCTGAAAGAAAACATTTGGAGGTCAGAAAAATTTGTTATTCTCTTGTCTCAGGAGGGGTTAAGATAGGGACTGTGTTAGGTTGGGCAACCGCCCATCCGGGTTAGGCTGGGACTGAAATGCCCCCTAGCGTGAGACACTTGCTGTGCTACAGATAAGACAGCCCTGGGCAAGCTGGGAAGGTCCATTACCCTAGCACTAGTTTCCATCACATGGCAACCTAGGCAGGCTAACTAGGCTTGACAGTAAAATTAACACAGAGAATTCTCTAAACTCTTCAGGTACTGAATTTTCAAGTTTCTTGTTTTCTTCTGTCATCTAGGAAAATGTTCCTAGAATAGTCAGCATTTGATCATTTATTCATTCATCCAGTTAAATAGTGACTGTGGGCTTCTTAATGCTTTGGGCTGGGTGTGCAGTTCCAATGGAAGTACACCTTTGACCTCATGGGGCTTAGAGGAAAAGCAGGAAAGCTGGGTATGAAATACATAAACATGAAGGTATGTATAATTGGAAATGTGATGGAAGGTGTGAAGGAAAAGGACAGCATGATATGATTGAGGCTGACAGAAGATGTCATTTAGACTGGAGGAGGCATTCTGATTGGGAATGACCCTCTGAAGAAGGGACAGGAAAGCAGAGGCCTGAAGGATGAGAGGAGAGAGGAGGCAGATGAAGGATGAAGCTGCAGTGGGGAAATGTATGTCGAGTAGAGATGGAAGACAGAGAGTGTTCCAGACAGAGGGGCCGCATATGCCAAGGCCCCAAGGCAGGAAGTAGCTTGGTGAGTTAAAGGAGTGGAGAGAAGGCTAGTATTTCTCTTACATTCACCTGGAAGATCCAGAAGTACCAGGTGTGATTGTGGCACAGTGGTCCAAGCAGAGTTAAAAGAGAGAGAGAGAAAGTGGACCCAAGAAGCAAAGGCTAAATGTCAGTGGTGGATAGTGATCCTTTTTGCCTACACCGTTCTTACAGAAATTTAAACAAATGAGTATCGCTACCCCGTGGTCTCTCTGATGAACACACATTATAAAAGGCTCTGAAACAAAGCTGCAAATAAGAGAATGACAGCAATTTAGAAGAATGTGTCATTATGGATAAAACTCTCCTTAATCTGAGAATTGCAAAAACGAAGGGAAAAAATACAAAGGCTGTTTCTAGCTCTGCTAAGTGCCAGAAGAATAAGGGAGATATTAAAATATGGGCAAAATCTTGGTGCTCCTGGACGGTCCTATCTCCATCTCTCTCTGTCTTGTGCTCGGTCGTGTCTGACTCTTTGTGACCCTATGGATTGTAGTCTGCCAGGCTCCTCTGTCCATGGGGATTTCCCAGGCAAGAATACTGGAGTGGGTTACCATTTCCTTCACTAGGGGACCTCCTGACCCAGGGATTGAACCTGTGTCCTTTGAGTCTTCTGCATTGGCAGGTGGGCTCTTTACCACTAGTTCCACCTGGGAAGTTCCCCCATCTCCCGAAGGCCCAGAAGTGCCTGAGTATTGCTCAAAGTGAAAGTGAAAGTCCCTCAGTCGTGTCTGACTCTTTGCAACTCCACGCACATACAGTCCATGGAATTCTCCAGGCCAGAATACTGGAATGGGTAGCCTTTCCCTTCTCTAGGGGATCTTCCTAACCCAGAGATCGAACCCAGGGATCGAACTCAGGTCTCCCACATTGCAGGCAGATTCTTTACCAGCTGAGCCACTGGGAAAGCCCAAGAATACTAGAGTGGGTAGCCTGTCTCTTCTCCAGCAGAGTCTCCTGCATTGCAGGTAAATTCTTTACCAGCTGAGCTACCAAGGAAGCCCAAATATTGCTTAAAGTGAAAGTGAAAGTCTTTCAGTCATGTCTGACTCTTTGAGATCTTATGGACTATAGCCCACCAAGCTCCTCTGTTCATGGAATTCTCTAGGCAAGAATACTGAAATGGGTAGCCATTCCCTTCTCCAGGGAATCTTCCTGACTCAGGGATCAAACCCAGGTCTCTTGCTTTGGCAGGCAGCTTCTTTACTGTCTGAGCCAGCATGAAAGCTTTACAGTCACCTGAAGAGAGTTCTGGGACTTCTCTGGTGGTCCAGTGGTTAAGAATCTGCCTTCCAATGCAGGGGAAACAGGTTCAATCCCTGGTAAGGGAATTAAGATGCCACATGCTGTGGAGCAACTAAGCCCACGTGCTAGAGAGCTCATGTGTTACAATTAGAGAGAAGCCCAGCACATCACAGTGAAAGATCCCCTGTGCCGCAACTAAGACCCGAATCAGCTAACAAATAAAAATTTTAAAATAAAGAATTTTAAAAAACAGAGTCCCCAGAGAGCTATACCAGGGGGGACTTTGGCATAGGAAAGCAACATATTCATATTCTTGCTGAATTTTTTTTTTTTTTAATAGCACAAGTGTATCCATGACCTGTTAATTATTCAGGCATTGAGGCTAAACCTGCAGGGGGGATTTTTCTATGCTTCTAAACTCCATCTTTGGACCTATTGAATGTTGCAGGTAAAATCTATGTGAAGATGTTGAAAATGCATCTTACAGATTTGAAGATGAAAAAAAAGCAAGAATATTGGGTTATAGAAACTCATAATCATGTGGACAGGGTGGAATGAAACCCTGAGGATGAAATTTAGCAACAATAGGAGTCTAGTGGTCAGCCAGGAGGAGCTCAGTTCTGAGAAGGGAGAAGGGCTAGAAGAGGACTTTCGGTTCAAGAACCTAGGCTCTGGCTAGTCACAGGCCACATGGGACCAAGGGGGCAGCCACAATATGCACCTGGACACGTGTGGCCTCTGCCTGGGAGGCTGAGGCCCAGGTGGGTGAGGTGGCCATTTCCACACAGTCCTCCAACAACTGCTCTTTCATCTAGGGATCTATCTGGTGGCACCAGTCTGGGGACCGGGAAACATGTGTACTCAGGGTTCTTGTCATCTCCTCCTTTGCTTCCAGAAGGTGGAACACAAGTTCTAAAACAGTGACATGTAACTTTCTCTCTCTCTGGTTAACTAAATCTCCAGGCACCTCCATGTCAAACAGCACAGGGGAACATTTAAAGGAAAGTCAAGTACGTACATGAAATGATTTTAAACATGAGGAAGTCTACACATTGTGTGGATTTTAAAATATAGTTCAAATGATGGTGTGACCTGACACTCTGAATTTTTATTTTGATTCTTGTCATAAAAATTCCCATTAGATTTATTTTTATTTTATATGTTTGAAAAAAATACTGGAAGGTTTTATACGGTAAAACAGAATAAACAGAAGAGTCATGCATGCATTGGAGAAGGCAATGGCAACCCACTCCAGTGTTCTTGCCTGGAAAATCCCATGGACGGGGGAGCCTGGTGGGCTGCCGTCTATAGGGTCGCATAGAGTCGGACACGACTGAACTGACTTAGCAGCAGCAGCATGCATGAAGTCAAGGCCAGAGTTGATGAGCTTAGCCAATTGACAGCATTAATGAAAGGCAGCCGGGTCATGTGGAGCTAGTATTAAACAGAGCAGAGCGCAGACTCTGGGGTCAGAAGGACTTGGGTTTGAATCACACTCTGCCACTTAGTGTCTGCGTTGGTGCTGTCATATGAAGAATGTGTTGACCTTGGGAGGATTAAATGGGATGTTGTACACAGAGCATTTAGCACAGGGCTGGGCATGTAATAAACATTCAAATTTATTATTATTGCTATTGTGGTTATTATTATTATTGTCAGTTCAGTTCAGTTCATTCGCTCAGTTGTGTCCGACTCTTTGCTCATGGACTGCAGCACGCCAGGCTTCCCTGTCCATCACCAACTCCCAGAGCTTACTCAAACTCATGTCCATCGAGTCAGTGATGCCATTATTATTGTAGGATGCATGAAATCATGTTGTGAATCCTTACTATTAACTGATTTTTAGAAATCAATTTAATAATAGACTTATGAGACAACTAATCCATTAAATTAGCAGGTCTGGTAAATATCCCCAAAAGCCAACAATTAAGTAGCAGATAGTGAAACCATCATTGTAAGTCAAGAAGGGATTTTTAACATCAAACCTTCAGTGTTACAGACTGAATGCTTGTGTCCCTTTTACACTTCCCATTTCAGTTGAAATCTTAATCCCAACGTGATGGTAGCTGGAGAGGTTCTGCTGTCATGAATGGACTTAGTGTTCTTAGACAAAGAGATGGGGCAGAGCTTGCTTCCTGTCTCTCTGCTCTCCACCAAGGGAGAAGACAACAATAATTCAGCCATCTGCAAACCAGGAAGCTGGCTCTCACCACATGCCAGATCTGCTGGCACCTTGATTGTGGACTTCCCAGCCCCCAGCACTGTGAGAAATAAGTGTTTGTTGTTTAAGCCACCCAGTCTCTGGCAATTTGTTTTAACAGCCTGAACTAAGACACTAAGACAATAGGAATCAAAAAAAATAAGACAACAGTATCGGCCCAGTTGCTTAGAGGTGATAAACTAATGCAATATTCAGTATGTAAGAAATAATGCTAGATAATATCACCTACTTAGAATATGCAAAGCTAAAATGTCTCTGCCAAAAGGGAGACAACGATGAGGTTTTAATGAAAAGAACAAATGGGATAAGATGACAATAAGGAAGGAGAAAAAGCTAATAATAGATTAAGAATTAATCACACAGAGATGATGTTAACATGAAAATAAGCTTAAAAATGCACCCTATTTTTACAACCAGAGAAATTAAAATAATTTATTAAAAATATCTATAGCATCTAAATCCCCCATGCCAGCAGAGGACATGCACAGAAGTATTGATAAGATTATGACATTGAGAGATTATTTTTAGCAATTAAAAGGTAATAATAATAAACATGAAAAAATATATCTAGCAAGAGTAGCAATCTCAAACATGGGAAAATAGGTCAGAAAAGAACCCAAATATATACAGAAGACATGATATATCATATATATCCATCTCTGAAGAAGTAGTTTTGTTTGGTGGTAATTAGGAATCTAGCAATTCCAGACAGAAATATAAAACCGAGAAAATGGATAACATTTACAACAAATTGGGTAGTGGTCTTTTTAGATACAGGGCAATAAATTGCAGGATTTTTATTTTTTGATTTATTTAATTTAAACAATACAGTTTTGCTACTTTGTGCTTTTAGCAAGCCTCAATTTCCTTTAAAAACATCAGATTATAGACACAAAGGTGGGAGATTATGGAATGTATTCAGGGAACAGCTCTTCTTCTGGAAGACTATGGAAGAGAAGACTAACAATGCAGGGAGAGGTCCCCACACAGTCACTCTGTGTGTTCACCATGCACCAGGAATGTGCTATCAGACAGTTATCCTCATGTCACAGAATAATAAACTAAGGATTAAACAGTAATTTGTCCCAGGTCTCCTAGCTAGCATCAATCAGTGATGGAGCCTGGATTTCAATCCATGCAGCCTGATTCAGAGCATCTGCTCCTAACTGGAGAATTCAGCAGTGGACAATGAAATGTAAATCTTTTACTTTCAGGTGTCTTTAAGGCTAAAATGATATATATGATTTAGGAAGATCACTGTGGTCATGCTTGAAGAATAAACAAATCTGTCAACATGGTTTTTATATCTAGATGTCTATGCTAGTGACTTGTATTATATTTGAAGGTGTTGACGAACTACCAAGTAACCAGGACTTGAAGATTCAAGACCCTTGAGAGAAGGAGAACTCATTGAACTGAGCCAACCATTCTGCCTTAGTTCTTCTCTCAAATGGCAATTCACTCCAGTATTATTGCCTGGAAAATCCCATGGACAGAGGAACCTGGTAGGCTACAGTCTATGGGGTCACAAAGAGTCGGACACAACTGAGCGACTTCACTTTCACTTTCACGAGTAACTCAGTTCAGTTCAGTTCAGTTCAGTCGCTCAGTCGTGTCCAACTCTTTGCGACCCCATGAATCGCAGCACGCCAGGCCTCCCTGTTCATCACCATCTCCCGGAGTTCACTCAGACTCACTCACTCACTCAGACTCCATCGAGTCCGTGATGCCATCCAGCCATCTCATCCTCGGTCGTCCCCTTCTCCTCCTGTCCCCAGTCCCTCCCAGCATCAGAGTCTTTTCCAATGAGTCAACTCTTCGCGTGAGGTGGCCAAAGTACTGGAGCTTCAGCTTCAGCATCATTCCTTCCAAAGAAATCCCAGGGTTGATCTCCTTCAGAATGGACTGGTTGGATCTCCTTGCAGTCCAAGGGACTCTCAAGAGTCTTCTCCAACACCACAGTTCAAAAGCATCAATTCTTCGGCGCTCAG
>SJYS01006058.1:307282-329026 GCA_006410695.1 Philantomba maxwellii
TGACCAGGAATCAAACTGGGATCTCCTGCATTGCAGTTCTTGAGGGCTTCCTTGGAAGCTTAGCTGGTAAAGAATCCACCTGCAATGCAGGAGACCCTGGTTCAATTCCTGGGTCGGGAAGATCCCCTGGAGAAGGGAATGGCTATCCATTCCAGTTTTTTTTCTTGTGGGCTTCCCTGGTGGTTCAGATGGTAAAGAATATATCTGCAAAGTGGGAGACCCATGTTCAATCCTTGGGTTGGGAAGATCCCCTGGAGAAAGGAATGACTACCCACTCCACTATTCTTGCCTGGAGAGTTCCATGGACAGAGGTACCTGGCTGGCTATACATTCATGGGGTCTCAAAGAGTTGCCATTAACACTTTTACATATGCTACGTTGCAAGAACTTGATCAGATACAAATAAAATTCAAGGATCAAAGAATGGTAGGAGAGGGAACAAGTTCCGTGCACACTCAGCTGAGGTGATTAAAACGTAAATCATCTTTGGTTTCCCAGGCTTTGCACAAGAACATTAAGTAACTCTTCACTTAACAGCAGTTAAATAACATCTATCCTAATGCCTGATTACTTACAGCAAGCTTTCTGGTCAATACATTAACAGGTGTCTCAAAAATACTTGTAACATTCTTATTGCAAAATTCTCATGCTAGAGAGACATAAGAGACACAGTGCCTTTGTGGGGTCATCAGTTCAGGTGTTCCCCTTGCATGCCTTCTGTCCTATCCCATCCCATCCCACTTCCCTCCACTCTGTTACATTCCTTCCATTCAGGCTCTCCGATTCCGGGCTTTCTATCGTGTACATTAACATTTCAACATGGGGTGGCCCCTTTAATAAAAAAAATTATGGGGCAAGGTTGGGGTTGGTCATGTCCATTGTTTTTGAGACTGTTTCATCATGAATGCCTCTACTGGGAAAATGTTACATGGCTTCTCAAACTTCAGCCTGTTTTATCTATTTTATCTCAGGTAAGAAGCAGAGTCCTATTTAAAAAAGAGAAATTTTTTTTCTCGTCAAAACTCATTCACTCACACAGCCACATGTTTTAAAGCCTAATTAGTCTCATCTTTTTAGAGCTTAACACAACACTGAGATCTGAAAGGCCCCTAGATGCCTTATAGCAGAGGCTTGGGAAAGAGGCTTTCGAATGATTTTTATTCATTTATTTATTCATCTATACATTATTTTACAGTGGTTTTTTGTGTTTTGAACATTGCTAGATGCAGGAGAAAACAACAGTATGGAGATCCTTTGCCTCATCATAGTTCCTCAGGTGCAGATCATTTCCTTCCGCCTTTTATCTTTTTTTTTTTTTTTGGTTTTGAGCTCATTTGTAGTTTCTCCTAATTATCAGCTCGTAAGAAGTGAGTGGAGGCCCAGATTCCAATTCCGTACAAGGCACATACATTGGGTGAGACTAGCCATATGCCTCAATTGGCACATATTTCTTTTGTCAAGAAAGGATTTGTTACGTCTTTCATAGAGATTAAAAAAAAAATAGATGCAATTTTATTCTGTTCCATGATAGAGATATCACTAAAGTTCATTAAGGAAAATTAACATAGGGCAGTTGACACTGAATTTGGGTATGGTGTTGCCATATGAAGTAAGTCTTCAGGACATACTAAAAATTGTTGTTTATATGAAATTTAACTGGCCATTATTTATTTATTTATTTTCTAAATTTGGCAATCTTATTTAGGCATCAAAAATTTTATAAAGTGGGTCAGGTCTGTAGTTGTTTTCTTTCAGTAGAATCCAATCCAAATTCTGCCAACAAGAACTGCATATAAAAGAGGCCTGGAGATCTTTTATGATCTAAGAGAATTCTATCTTGACTTTACCCTAAAGTCACCAAGATTATGTCAAGATTGCCTGACTGCTACAAGAGTCCTCAAATGAAGAGTCACATAGACATTAGAAAGGGTGCAAAAATGTGCAAGTACCAGGGGCCTTCCAGGGGCCGTTCTATATTTGAGGCTAGAATGAAATCCATAAACATACAACTGCTCTGTAGAGGGCACAATGGGGCTTCAGGTGAATCTCTGGGTTCACGGCACAAACACTCCTTTACATACTGTTTATCCCAAAGACTAGAACAGTTCCAAAAGAGCTTCTCTGATTTGCCAAGAAAGATCTATTTTAAAATTCCCTATTAAAAAAACCTCCTATTTAAATATCATGGCAATGATCCCCCAGGAAAGGTGTAGTATTATAAAGAAAATTGTAAGATAAAAAGAGTTAGGAAGGGACTCTGAGGGAAAATTCTCTTCCCAGCAGAGACTTTCTGAACTCATGTACCCAATTAACTCCAAAGAGATTTACTGCTCAGTATTTTTAAGTTACTTGTACATGAATATTTTACAGTGATTTTAAAGAACAGATGTTCTCATATTTTTCCCTCTTGCAAATTTTGCAAATAATCTTTGAAAATGCCTTCAATATTCCAAAGTGCTTAACCTTTGCTCTGAGGTAATTACAGGTAAACATCTTGTTACCCACCATGTGAGGTTTTCAAGGATGTTCCTAAGTCATCTATGAGTCGTGTTTGAAAGTTTCTAGCACCTGGTAGAGTCTCCCAAAGAACGGGGTGAGGATTCACCCAACACAAATGCCCANATTACAGGTAAACATCTTGTTACCCACCATGTGAGGTTTTCAAGGATGTTCCTAAGTCATCTATGAGTCGTGTTTGAAAGTTTCTAGCACCTGGTAGAGTCTCCCAAAGAACGGGGTGAGGATTCACCCAACACAAATGCCCAGTAATGTTACTGACAATAGTTGATACTTCTTTCAAACTCCCTGATGATCCAGCTTCACCCCAGAAATAAAAGGCAGATGGTTGAAATCAGTCATAGATGAAAAAGTAGAAGAGAGTGGGGATGACTAGGTTGAAAAAGGGTGATGGAAAGATGACAGGGGAGCTTTCATTTGAACTCTGAGATGCTGTCAAGAGGAAGAAGGCAGAGCCAGCATGTCCAGGAAGAACCGAAGGAAGGTAGACTATAGTCTGTGCCAGAGGCCCATCTAAGGATGAGCGCTCCCATTCCTCTGAGGAATGCAGAGAGGGGACTGAGATACCAGCAGGGGAAGTGGTCTACCTGAAGCCTGCATTTCAACTCTGTGATTCTGTGATTCACAGAAATTCACAACAGCAAAGCCAGAATGCATTGTTTCAGCCCCCAGACATTGAGGATTCCTATTTGAATGTGAGTCTCAGCTCTTGATGAGTGACCTTGGGTAAGTTGCTGAAGCTTCTCTATCTACGGCAAAGCATTGTGGTGGGGATTGAAGAACTTATGACTAATACCTGGCATCTACCAGGCACTCTGTAAGTACCTACTTAAAATCCCCTGAACCTACTAAATAAAACTTATTTCACTTGGGTTGGTTTGGGCTTTGTTTTTCTGAGGTCTGGGCCTTCTCTGATGAACTCATAAATACATCTGTGGAAGAAAACAGTGGAATGTTCACATAGTTTAATGAGGTTGAAGAGGTAAGCAGCCTGAACCCTGGTGAGTTCCTGGGAAGATGGCTGCAGATTTCACAGTGGGGAGATGCTGGAACCAGCTCTGGTATTGCTCCTCTAGGGGTATAGGGCATTGGAAGGTACATGAAAGAGAACTGGGTACCGAAAGTCATGACCTCGTTTTCAAGGTCTGTTTTGGCCTGTGAGACTTTTCTGCATGAAAAAGTAGCAGCACTAGACAGAGATGCATGGTCTGGATGGCGTAGCAGCACAAGACCAGGATGCATAGATGGTGGGGGACACTGGATAGATGGCAAGACAATGGATAGATGATGGGGGCTCTGAATGGATGACTAGTTCCAGGGTCCAAGCAAGAGAGCCATGGGAGGTCTTCCCTACCCAACAAGAGTTTCAAAATGTGTAATCTCCTGGAGTTTTCATACAGTTTAGGGAAGGGGAGGGAGCTATTAGGATAAGATACTGGATCTCTTGCTTTTGGTGGATGGGACCATGCAACAGTTTTACCTTAATCTGCAGAATAAATAAATGTGCCTTCCCTGCATCCCTAGAGTGTGCAGTGTCGCTGCTTTTCCCTGACACTTTCTGTCATCAGCGCTCAGAGCTTTCTGCACTTTCAGAGCCTCTGCTCTCTCAGAGTGCTCCCTTTTCTCCTTACTCCCTTCAGACTGTGGGGATCTGTACTGGGGCTGCCTTCATGTACTGTTTTCACTTTTTTCAATACTAGAGGGAGTTATGAAAACATCAGGGAGAAAATATTTTTTTTCTTATAATATTAACTTTTTGTCTTTGCATAGTCTTTACATTGTCTTTCAATGTGTGGCAAAAACCACCACAATATTGTAAAGTAATTAGCCTCCAATTAAATAAATTAATTTTAAAAAAGAGAAAACATCAGGGAGAAAATATATATTTTTTTCACCATACTAACTTTTTGTCTTTACATAGTTCAGAAAAAGAAACTGAGTCAAGGACATTGCCTGCTTAGGCTTCAGTTGTCATCTCTTTGAAATGCAGCGATCACAATCTCTGAGATTCTTGCTGGTTCAAAAACGTTAAGATCTTTGATATAGCTGGAAAGTACTATTTAATCATGTTTATAGTTGCAGTGGCAAAAATGGAGCTGCCATGATATGTTTGGATATTGCGACTTGTGTAGGGGACCTTTTGTATCACTGACTGACATTGGGAAGAAGGTGTGTTGGCCTGGGAGAGACACAGGCTTTATTCTCCTACTCAAAAGGGCTTCAGGAGATATTGATCTCTAACCTCAAATTGCTTAAAGGTTTGGACTCAGGGTAGCTTCCTGTAAGACTTATTCAAAGGCACATGTGAAAACATTTTTGATTTAATGAATAATTATTAACGGTGTAATCACCCTTTAAAAAAAAATATGGCTCCTTCCATTCTTTACCAGAAGCCTCAATATGTGTATGTATAAGATGGAGGTAACTGTTGGCAGGATTATTGGGAGGACTGGATGCCTCCTCTTAAAATTGCTGTGAATAGGAGGTCTTTGTAAATGGCAGCCTTACCAGAAGTTATTGCCACTGTACCCAGGCTCTCACATCTGCAGCTCTGTTCACACCACTGAGGCCATGGCTTTATCCTCCCTCCTTTACTCTGGATCTTGAAAGTGTCTTTTTTGAGGAGCCAGGTTTCCCAGCTGTGAACACAGTAAATCCAGGGGGAATTTACTATCCAGAGATCCATTTTTTTGGAACTCTATTTGCATGATTTTCCATATTTAATGACATCCCACCAGCAGGATAAACATACATGCAAGGTTGACTCATCTTTTCTTTCTCCTTGGATCAGGAACCTAAGAAAACAGGTGCAGGAAGCAGGTGGGAACTCTGGTGAGCAGGATGCTGCTATGCCATGCTTATATTGCTCAACAGCCCCACAGGGATGTGGGTGGAAGAAATGAGGGGCCCTTCAGGTAACGAGGGGTACATCTCTAATATGCAGCAGGTCTACAGAGAAAGGGAGGTGGTGTGGAGTGCCTATAAGCAGTTCTCCCAGAAGCCCTTTCAATCAAGACCAGAAAGAGGCAGTTTCCATGGCAGTGGTTGAGAATTATGAGTGGAGCCACGTCACTGGTTGTTTGTGTGGAGAGTCAGGATGCACGGACAATGAGGGAACCAATCTTTAGAGATTTAGGGCACACGGTTTGGCCGTGAAGGGAGAGAACTAATTGTGTCTCTGACAAGTGCAGTTTGCTCTTCTGGCTAGAGGAGAAGAGAGGCCTTAAAGAATATCTCTTTGAGCTTTTTTAGAGAATAGGAGAGTTTCCAGATCAGATGAGAGAAATGACAGAAAAGGAAATAAAGACTGAAAAGGCTTCCAAAAGAAAAAAAAAAACAGAAATCATAGTTTAGAGAGAGGCAAAATGGATGAATGTGGCATGTCAAAAATGTATGTACATGCACCGCCACCTTATTCTATAGTGTGCTTTGAAGCAATTTGCAGAAGTACACACAATACAAAAGGATAAAAAATAAGTGAAAGGGCTTGGGTTTTAAAAGGCAATTAGGACTCTGAGTAAAGACTGTAGCACAAGGGCATTTTTAGTTCTTGCTCTCCTTACAAACCTACCAAAAACAACAGATTTTTTTAAAAAGAGAGGGGAAAGCCCTTCATCTTCAATGAAAGAGGAAAAGGCCCCAAACTGTGAAGCATACCTACCAAATACTGTGAAATCTGGAGGAAAGTAAGAGAGACATGGAGACTGCCTCAGGGCTTGAGCAAGAGAGAAATTTCCTAAAGATGAGAATTCCCGCCCCAAAAGGAGCCTTTGGTGAGAATGACCTGGTCCAGGGCTGCATGGGTCACAGATGAATAGGAGTGAGCCTGGAGAGGAACAGTTCATCCCTGGAGACAACTGGGAAGTTGGTGCTGAAGGTAAATCATGTGGGTCTACTATTTCTACAACCTGAGGCCAACTGCTGGTCAANCTGGTCCAGGGCTGCATGGGTCACAGATGAATAGGAGTGAGCCTGGAGAGGAACAGTTCATCCCTGGAGACAACTGGGAAGTTGGTGCTGAAGGTAAATCATGTGGGTCTACTATTTCTACAACCTGAGGCCAACTGCTGGTCAAGCCCAAGGTGGGATGGGTGGAAGGAGGCTGAGGAGGCAGCCTTTGCTATTTGCCAGAGAGCCTGTGATTTAAAAGGCTTTGCTATGAACAGTGTTGGCTAAAAATATGAAGGAAAATAAGCATCTGCATGTAAGGGAAATAGTGAATTCGATGAAACAGACATTGAAACAAGAAAGCTGAACCAAAGTTTCATGCCCCCCATCTCATCCGCAGCTAACCTCTCCTGCCTTGCCCCCAAACAAAACTTCAGTAAAGAGCTAATCTCATTAAAAGCCAGTAAGGAATACAAAAGAATCCATATAAGACTTAGGTATAGAACCTACAAAGAAAGGAAGCATGTGACTTATAAAAGAGGCAAAAGCCTAAGAGACATGTTGATTATGCTTGAAATATCAAAGAGACTTCACTCTGGTGTGTCTGGTGATGACAAATTAAAGCATTATTTCTGTTGTGAAAAAAAAAAATAGACTTGGTCATGGACTTGAGTTAGCCAAGTAAATATTTTCTTGGCGGTGCACAACATCAGTGCAAAATGCCTATTATGCACTGACTGTAATTACAGCATTCAATTAACATTCTTAAATGATTATCATCTCTGGCCTAGTGGTGGTTGAGACTTGGGAGATGTGAGCTCTCTCTGCCTGATGTCTTTGCCTGGAAACCACTATCTGATATTTGTGTTTGGAGATTTGATGTGGACACACTAGTGAAGAGGATGGAGGGTATGTGTAAGTCATAGCAAGTTTACATCAAAACTCATTGTGGCTTGCTGTCCAATCTTTGCAGTGCAACTAACTTACTAAGGTTAAAAAGAAAAGTCCAGGGGTCTCCAGGGACCACCAGTCATAGGTGGCCCAGTGGCTAGGACTCTGCACTCCAATGCAGGGGGCCCAGGTTCCATTCTTGGTCAGGGAACTAGATCCTGCATGCTGCAACTAAGAGTTTGCATGCCACAGCAAAGATCCCACATGCCACAATGAAGATCAAATATCTCCCTTGCTGCAGCTAAGACTTGGAGCAGCCAAATAGGTCAATATTTTTAAAAAATAAATTTTCACTTTACAGCATTGACACTCACTGACAAACATATTGCTTAGGTCCACAGGGTTGCAAACTGGTGTTTTTCTATGTGCTTGTCATATAGAACATGTCAACAAATATTTATAAATAGAGAAGTCCAGTCTCTGACATAATAGGCACTTTTCTTTTTTTATTTTACTTTACAATACTGTATTGGTTTTGCCATACGTCACCATGAATCCGTCACGGGTGTACACGTGTTCCCAATCCTGAATTCCCCTCCCATCTCCTCCCCATACCATCTCTCTGGTTCATATTAGTTTACTTGACTTATTTCTGGAATATGTGGGGTTTGAACCATTTTTCTCCAGAGGATTAGAAAGCTAGTGTAGAAGGAAGTATCTATGTAGATTACACTTTAAACCTTTCCTAAACACAGTAGGACGGTGCTTTATTAAGTGCAATTTGTAATTATTTCTCAAGTTTACAACCACACTATGGAACACTTGCTCCTTGGAAGAAAATAATTGACAAATCTAGACAGCATGTTAAAAAGCAGAGACATTATTTTGCCTACAAAGGTCTGCATAGTCAAAGCTATGGTTTTTCCGGTAGCCATGTATGGATGTGAGAGCTGGACAATAAAAAAGGTTGAATGCCAAAGAATTGGTGCCTTCGAACTGTGGTGTGAAGAAGACTCTTGAGACAGCAAGGAGATCAAACCAATCAAACCTAAGGGAAATCAACTCTGAATATTCATTGGAAGGACTGATGCTGAAGCTGAAGCTCCAATAATTTGGCCACCTGATGGGAAGAGCCAACTCATTGGAAAAGACCCTGATGCTGGGAGAGATTGAAATCAGGAGAGAAGGGGACGACAGAGGATGAGATGGTTGGATGGCATCACCAACTCAATGGATGTGCGTTTGAGCAAGCTCCAGGAGATGGTGAAGGATAGGGAAGCCTGGTGTGCTACAGTCCATGGGGTCCCAGAGTCGAACACGACTGAGCGACTAAACACAACATGGAAAAGGTGTCATTACTCCCATTTTACAGATGAGAAAACTGACTCAGGTTGTTATTGGTTCAAAATCAGATACTACCTGGAGGAGCTGACTTTCAAATTCAGTGATGACAGAATGAGCCAATTAGCACTGAAAGGGTCATAGTACTGAGCATTCCTCTATTAGAAATGTTTCCTGAGGGACTTAACCTGGCAGTCCAGTGGTTAAGACTCTAAGTTTCTGCTGTAGGGGGCACGGAATTCATCCCTGGTTGGGAGAGGAAGATCTCACATGCTGCATGGCATGCCTCCCCCCACCACAACCTCCAAAAATAAAGAAGTAGAAAAATTATTTAAGAAAAGAAAAATGTTTCTTAGAAGAAATCTACCTATTTAAAAACTTCAGTAGGATGCAAGGACATATGAATACACGTTTTATACCACTCTTGTGCAAAATATCATTAAAAGAACCAAAGGAATACAATTAGGAGGGAGAAAATACATACACAGGAAATAGGGAGCAGTTCTTTCCACTTTCTAGAAATGACAAATGCTTTAGGCAGGAGGCACTGGGGACATACATGCATTGGACCTAGCAGGCCAGTGGGGCTGCTCAAGAACACTGGTCACATTCCATTATCGTCTCCTGGCTCCATGCTGGGTTGGAGGTGAGGATGGGCCATGGAACTTCCAGAAGTATATCAGAGCAAGAAGTCTACCCAGGTGCACCTGCCTGCCTCATTCCACCTGCATGGTGACCGGCAAGGACGCTGTCTCACTAGCTTCTGATTCAGGCTGTTCCTGGCACCAAGAAGGGACAGAGTCAGGGCTTGAATCTCCTCTGGATTCAGCCCATTGATGGCCCAGAAGCTAACTGTTTACTCAACTGGTGCAAAAGAATCCAAAGAGTCCTTGCCTTCTATGAGTCTCAGTCTTCAGTGGGTGCAGAATAAACTGAGCTCTGACAAATGGCAGGGAAGCCCCCAAGGGCAGGGAGTGCAAGTGTGCAAGGAAGTGCACAGAGGAAGTGTGCAAGGGGATGGGGTCTCCTTGGAAAAGGTGAGAGGCTCTAAGTTTGACGCAGTAACTGTGAATTTGAGGAGCTGGAAGTGCTGAGTGAATGGGAGTATCTGAAGAGGACACAAGTGGATGGGACAGGGGGAGCAAGTACTTGGGAAAATGGGAGAGGCAGGGCAATCCCAGCTGCCCCACACCCCAAGGGGAACACTTCCAGGCCTATGAGGAAAGTTTGCTGAGAGGCACGTGAGCAGGAGGGTGGGTGGAGCAGTGTTCTCCCATGCTTTGGAAGGCTCTGCGATATTCCTGTATCCTCTGGCAGGAGTCATTGTGGACGTTCAGGGAAGAAGTAGGGACTGCAGCTTTTTATGACAGAAGGAAACTTCTACCAGGATCATGATCATATAGCCTTGTACTGTATCTTAAGTGGTGGATTATGCTGCATCCCAGGGTCTCAACAAGCAGGAGCAAGAAGCAAAACAGTCCTGCTAGTACTCACTGAGCATCAGTTTCCTCAGCTCTAAATGGTGAAGGGTAATATATACTCTCCAGCATGTGGTAGCCGTGTAACCGAGCCTGGCACGCACAATATAAACTCAGCTACTATAAACAGACTCATTATTGTTTTAATCTATTCAATTTCCAAATCCAATCCTTCTTCCTCTATTCAACAATGACCTCTTCTGGGAAAGCAAACAAGCAGAGAAACAAACAAATGGGATTTCTTTTGTATAAGNATGAAGTAAGTCTTCAGGACATACTAAAAATTGTTGTTTATATGAAATTTAACTGGCCATTATTTATTTATTTATTTTCTAAATTTGGCAATCTTATTTAGGCATCAAAAATTTTATAAAGTGGGTCAGGTCTGTAGTTGTTTTCTTTCAGTAGAATCCAATCCAAATTCTGCCAACAAGAACTGCATATAAAAGAGGCCTGGAGATCTTTTATGATCTAAGAGAATTCTATCTTGACTTTACCCTAAAGTCACCAAGATTATGTCAAGATTGCCTGACTGCTACAAGAGTCCTCAAATGAAGAGTCACATAGACATTAGAAAGGGTGCAAAAATGTGCAAGTACCAGGGGCCTTCCAGGGGCCGTTCTATATTTGAGGCTAGAATGAAATCCATAAACATACAACTGCTCTGTAGAGGGCACAATGGGGCTTCAGGTGAATCTCTGGGTTCACGGCACAAACACTCCTTTACATACTGTTTATCCCAAAGACTAGAACAGTTCCAAAAGAGCTTCTCTGATTTGCCAAGAAAGATCTATTTTAAAATTCCCTATTAAAAAAACCTCCTATTTAAATATCATGGCAATGATCCCCCAGGAAAGGTGTAGTATTATAAAGAAAATTGTAAGATAAAAAGAGTTAGGAAGGGACTCTGAGGGAAAATTCTCTTCCCAGCAGAGACTTTCTGAACTCATATACCCAATTAACTCCAAAGAGATTTACTGCTCAGTATTTTTAAGTTACTTGTACATGAATATTTTACAGTGATTTTAAAGAACAGATGTTCTCATATTTTTCCCTCTTGCAAATTTTGCAAATAATCTTTGAAAATGCCTTCAATATTCCAAAGTGCTTAACCTTTGCTCTGAGGTAATTACAGGTAAACATCTTGTTACCCACCATGTGAGGTTTTCAAGGATGTTCCTAAGTCATCTATGAGTCGTGTTTGAAAGTTTCTAGCACCTGGTAGAGTCTCCCAAAGAACGGGGTGAGGATTCACCCAACACAAATGCCCAGTAATGTTACTGACAATAGTTGATACTTCTTTCAAACTCCCTGATGATCCAGCTTCACCCCAGAAATAAAAGGCAGATGGTTGAAATCAGTCATAGATGAAAAAGTAGAAGAGAGTGGGGATGACTAGGTTGAAAAAGGGTGATGGAAAGATGACAGGGGAGCTTTCATTTGAACTCTGAGATGCTGTCAAGAGGAAGAAGGCAGAGCCAGCATGTCCAGGAAGAACCGAAGGAAGGTAGACTATAGTCTGTGCCAGAGGCCCATCTAAGGATGAGCGCTCCCATTCCTCTGAGGAATGCAGAGAGGGGACTGAGATACCAGCAGGGGAAGTGGTCTACCTGAAGCCTGCATTTCAACTCTGTGATTCTGTGATTCACAGAAATTCACAACAGCAAAGCCAGAATGCATTGTTTCAGCCCCCAGACATTGAGGATTCCTATTTGAATGTGAGTCTCAGCTCTTGATGAGTGACCTTGGGTAAGTTGCTGAAGCTTCTCTATCTACGGCAAAGCATTGTGGTGGGGATTGAAGAACTTATGACTAATACCTGGCATCTACCAGGCACTCTGTAAGTACCTACTTAAAATCCCCTGAACCTACTAAATAAAACTTATTTCACTTGGGTTGGTTTGGGCTTTGTTTTTCTGAGGTCTGGGCCTTCTCTGATGAACTCATAAATACATCTGTGGAAGAAAACAGTGGAATGTTCACATAGTTTAATGAGGTTGAAGAGGTAAGCAGCCTGAACCCTGGTGAGTTCCTGGGAAGATGGCTGCAGATTTCACAGTGGGGAGATGCTGGAACCAGCTCTGGTATTGCTCCTCTAGGGGTATAGGGCATTGGAAGGTACATGAAAGAGAACTGGGTACCGAAAGTCATGACCTCGTTTTCAAGGTCTGTTTTGGCCTGTGAGACTTTTCTGCATGAAAAAGTAGCAGCACTAGACAGAGATGCATGGTCTGGATGGCGTAGCAGCACAAGACCAGGATGCATAGATGGTGGGGGACACTGGATAGATGGCAAGACAATGGATAGATGATGGGGGCTCTGAATGGATGACTAGTTCCAGGGTCCAAGCAAGAGAGCCATGGGAGGTCTTCCCTACCCAACAAGAGTTTCAAAATGTGTAATCTCCTGGAGTTTTCATACAGTTTAGGGAAGGGGAGGGAGCTATTAGGATAAGATACTGGATCTCTTGCTTTTGGTGGATGGGACCATGCAACAGTTTTACCTTAATCTGCAGAATAAATAAATGTGCCTTCCCTGCATCCCTAGAGTGTGCAGTGTCGCTGCTTTTCCCTGACACTTTCTGTCATCAGCGCTCAGAGCTTTCTGCACTTTCAGAGCCTCTGCTCTCTCAGAGTGCTCCCTTTTCTCCTTACTCCCTTCAGACTGTGGGGATCTGTACTGGGGCTGCCTTCATGTACTGTTTTCACTTTTTTCAATACTAGAGGGAGTTATGAAAACATCAGGGAGAAAATATTTTTTTTCTTATAATATTAACTTTTTGTCTTTACATAGTCTTTACATTGTCTTTCAATGTGTGGCAAAAACCACCACAATATTGTAAAGTAATTAGCCTCCAATTAAATAAATTAATTTTAAAAAAGAGAAAACATCAGGGAGAAAATATATATTTTTTTCACCATACTAACTTTTTGTCTTTACATAGTTCAGAAAAAGAAACTGAGTCAAGGACATTGCCTGCTTAGGCTTCAGTTGTCATCTCTTTGAAATGCAGCGATCACAATCTCTGAGATTCTTGCTGGTTCAAAAACGTTAAGATCTTTGATATAGCTGGAAAGTACTATTTAATCATGTTTATAGTTGCAGTGGCAAAAATGGAGCTGCCATGATATGTTTGGATATTGCGACTTGTGTAGGGGACCTTTTGTATCACTGACTGACATTGGGAAGAAGGTGTGTTGGCCTGGGAGAGACACAGGCTTTATTCTCCTACTCAAAAGGGCTTCAGGAGATATTGATCTCTAACCTCAAATTGCTTAAAGGTTTGGACTCAGGGTAGCTTCCTGTAAGACTTATTCAAAGGCACATGTGAAAACATTTTTGATTTAATGAATAATTATTAACGGTGTAATCACCCTTTAAAAAAAAATATGGCTCCTTCCATTCTTTACCAGAAGCCTCAATATGTGTATGTATAAGATGGAGGTAACTGTTGGCAGGATTATTGGGAGGACTGGATGCCTCCTCTTAAAATTGCTGTGAATAGGAGGTCTTTGTAAATGGCAGCCTTACCAGAAGTTATTGCCACTGTACCCAGGCTCTCACATCTGCAGCTCTGTTCACACCACTGAGGCCATGGCTTTATCCTCCCTCCTTTACTCTGGATCTTGAAAGTGTCTTTTTTGAGGAGCCAGGTTTCCCAGCTGTGAACACAGTAAATCCAGGGGGAATTTACTATCCAGAGATCCATTTTTTTGGAACTCTATTTGCATGATTTTCCATATTTAATGACATCCCACCAGCAGGATAAACATACATGCAAGGTTGACTCATCTTTTCTTTCTCCTTGGATCAGGAACCTAAGAAAACAGGTGCAGGAAGCAGGTGGGAACTCTGGTGAGCAGGATGCTGCTATGCCATGCTTATATTGCTCAACAGCCCCACAGGGATGTGGGTGGAAGAAATGAGGGGCCCTTCAGGTAACGAGGGGTACATCTCTAATATGCAGCAGGTCTACAGAGAAAGGGAGGTGGTGTGGAGTGCCTATAAGCAGTTCTCCCAGAAGCCCTTTCAATCAAGACCAGAAAGAGGCAGTTTCCATGGCAGTGGTTGAGAATTATGAGTGGAGCCACGTCACTGGTTGTTTGTGTGGAGAGTCAGGATGCACGGACAATGAGGGAACCAATCTTTAGAGATTTAGGGCACACGGTTTGGCCGTGAAGGGAGAGAACTAATTGTGTCTCTGACAAGTGCAGTTTGCTCTTCTGGCTAGAGGAGAAGAGAGGCCTTAAAGAATATCTCTTTGAGCTTTTTTAGAGAATAGGAGAGTTTCCAGATCAGATGAGAGAAATGACAGAAAAGGAAATAAAGACTGAAAAGGCTTCCAAAAGAAAAAAAAAAACAGAAATCATAGTTTAGAGAGAGGCAAAATGGATGAATGTGGCATGTCAAAAATGTATGTACATGCACCGCCACCTTATTCTATAGTGTGCTTTGAAGCAATTTGCAGAAGTACACACAATACAAAAGGATAAAAAATAAGTGAAAGGGCTTGGGTTTTAAAAGGCAATTAGGACTCTGAGTAAAGACTGTAGCACAAGGGCATTTTTAGTTCTTGCTCTCCTTACAAACCTACCAAAAACAACAGATTTTTTTAAAAAGAGAGGGGAAAGCCCTTCATCTTCAATGAAAGAGGAAAAGGCCCCAAACTGTGAAGCATACCTACCAAATACTGTGAAATCTGGAGGAAAGTAAGAGAGACATGGAGACTGCCTCAGGGCTTGAGCAAGAGAGAAATTTCCTAAAGATGAGAATTCCCGCCCCAAAAGGAGCCTTTGGTGAGAATGACCTGGTCCAGGGCTGCATGGGTCACAGATGAATAGGAGTGAGCCTGGAGAGGAACAGTTCATCCCTGGAGACAACTGGGAAGTTGGTGCTGAAGGTAAATCATGTGGGTCTACTATTTCTACAACCTGAGGCCAACTGCTGGTCAAGCCCAAGGTGGGATGGGTGGAAGGAGGCTGAGGAGGCAGCCTTTGCTATTTGCCAGAGAGCCTGTGATTTAAAAGGCTTTGCTATGAACAGTGTTGGCTAAAAATATGAAGGAAAATAAGCATCTGCATGTAAGGGAAATAGTGAATTCGATGAAACAGACATTGAAACAAGAAAGCTGAACCAAAGTTTCATGCCCCCCATCTCATCCGCAGCTAACCTCTCCTGCCTTGCCCCCAAACAAAACTTCAGTAAAGAGCTAATCTCATTAAAAGCCAGTAAGGAATACAAAAGAATCCATATAAGACTTAGGTATAGAACCTACAAAGAAAGGAAGCATGTGACTTATAAAAGAGGCAAAAGCCTAAGAGACATGTTGATTATGCTTGAAATATCAAAGAGACTTCACTCTGGTGTGTCTGGTGATGACAAATTAAAGCATTATTTCTGTTGTGAAAAAAAAAATAGACTTGGTCATGGACTTGAGTTAGCCAAGTAAATATTTTCTTGGCGGTGCACAACATCAGTGCAAAATGCCTATTATGCACTGACTGTAATTACAGCATTCAATTAACATTCTTAAATGATTATCATCTCTGGCCTAGTGGTGGTTGAGACTTGGGAGATGTGAGCTCTCTCTGCCTGATGTCTTTGCCTGGAAACCACTATCTGATATTTGTGTTTGGAGATTTGATGTGGACACACTAGTGAAGAGGATGGAGGGTATGTGTAAGTCATAGCAAGTTTACATCAAAACTCATTGTGGCTTGCTGTCCAATCTTTGCAGTGCAACTAACTTACTAAGGTTAAAAAGAAAAGTCCAGGGGTCTCCAGGGACCACCAGTCATAGGTGGCCCAGTGGCTAGGACTCTGCACTCCAATGCAGGGGGCCCAGGTTCCATTCTTGGTCAGGGAACTAGATCCTGCATGCTGCAACTAAGAGTTTGCATGCCACAGCAAAGATCCCACATGCCACAATGAAGATCAAATATCTCCCTTGCTGCAGCTAAGACTTGGAGCAGCCAAATAGGTCAATATTTTTAAAAAATAAATTTTCACTTTACAGCATTGACACTCACTGACAAACATATTGCTTAGGTCCACAGGGTTGCAAACTGGTGTTTTTCTATGTGCTTGTCATATAGAACATGTCAACAAATATTTATAAATAGAGAAGTCCAGTCTCTGACATAATAGGCACTTTTCTTTTTTTATTTTACTTTACAATACTGTATTGGTTTTGCCATACATCACCATGAATCCGTCACGGGTGTACACGTGTTCCCAATCCTGAATTCCCCTCCCATCTCCTCCCCATACCATCTCTCTGGTTCATATTAGTTTACTTGACTTATTTCTGGAATATGTGGGGTTTGAACCATTTTTCTCCAGAGGATTAGAAAGCTAGTGTAGAAGGAAGTATCTATGTAGATTACACTTTAAACCTTTCCTAAACACAGTAGGACGGTGCTTTATTAAGTGCAATTTGTAATTATTTCTCAAGTTTACAACCACACTATGGAACACTTGCTCCTTGGAAGAAAATAATTGACAAATCTAGACAGCATGTTAAAAAGCAGAGACATTATTTTGCCTACAAAGGTCTGCATAGTCAAAGCTATGGTTTTTCCGGTAGCCATGTATGGATGTGAGAGCTGGACAATAAAAAAGGTTGAATGCCAAAGAATTGGTGCCTTCGAACTGTGGTGTGAAGAAGACTCTTGAGACAGCAAGGAGATCAAACCAATCAAACCTAAGGGAAATCAACTCTGAATATTCATTGGAAGGACTGATGCTGAAGCTGAAGCTCCAATAATTTGGCCACCTGATGGGAAGAGCCAACTCATTGGAAAAGACCCTGATGCTGGGAGAGATTGAAATCAGGAGAGAAGGGGACGACAGAGGATGAGATGGTTGGATGGCATCACCAACTCAATGGATGTGCGTTTGAGCAAGCTCCAGGAGATGGTGAAGGATAGGGAAGCCTGGTGTGCTACAGTCCATGGGGTCCCAGAGTCGAACACGACTGAGCGACTAAACACAACATGGAAAAGGTGTCATTACTCCCATTTTACAGATGAGAAAACTGACTCAGGTTGTTATTGGTTCAAAATCAGATACTACCTGGAGGAGCTGACTTTCAAATTCAGTGATGACAGAATGAGCCAATTAGCACTGAAAGGGTCATAGTACTGAGCATTCCTCTATTAGAAATGTTTCCTGAGGGACTTAACCTGGCAGTCCACTGGTTAAGACTCTAAGTTTCTGCTGTAGGGGGCACGGAATTCATCCCTGGTTGGGAGAGGAAGATCTCACATGCTGCATGGCATGCCTCCCCCCACCACAACCTCCAAAAATAAAGAAGTAGAAAAATTATTTAAGAAAAGAAAAATGTTTCTTAGAAGAAATCTACCTATTTAAAAACTTCAGTAGGATGCAAGGACATATGAATACACGTTTTATACCACTCTTGTGCAAAATATCATTAAAAGAACCAAAGGAATACAATTAGGAGGGAGAAAATACATACACAGGAAATAGGGAGCAGTTCTTTCCACTTTCTAGAAATGACAAATGCTTTAGGCAGGAGGCACTGGGGACATACATGCATTGGACCTAGCAGGCCAGTGGGGCTGCTCAAGAACACTGGTCACATTCCATTATCGTCTCCTGGCTCCATGCTGGGTTGGAGGTGAGGATGGGCCATGGAACTTCCAGAAGTATATCAGAGCAAGAAGTCTACCCAGGTGCACCTGCCTGCCTCATTCCACCTGCATGGTGACCGGCAAGGACGCTGTCTCACTAGCTTCTGATTCAGGCTGTTCCTGGCACCAAGAAGGGACAGAGTCAGGGCTTGAATCTCCTCTGGATTCAGCCCATTGATGGCCCAGAAGCTAACTGTTTACTCAACTGGTGCAAAAGAATCCAAAGAGTCCTTGCCTTCTATGAGTCTCAGTCTTCAGTGGGTGCAGAATAAACTGAGCTCTGACAAATGGCAGGGAAGCCCCCAAGGGCAGGGAGTGCAAGTGTGCAAGGAAGTGCACAGAGGAAGTGTGCAAGGGGATGGGGTCTCCTTGGAAAAGGTGAGAGGCTCTAAGTTTGACGCAGTAACTGTGAATTTGAGGAGCTGGAAGTGCTGAGTGAATGGGAGTATCTGAAGAGGACACAAGTGGATGGGACAGGGGGAGCAAGTACTTGGGAAAATGGGAGAGGCAGGGCAATCCCAGCTGCCCCACACCCCAAGGGGAACACTTCCAGGCCTATGAGGAAAGTTTGCTGAGAGGCACGTGAGCAGGAGGGTGGGTGGAGCAGTGTTCTCCCATGCTTTGGAAGGCTCTGCGATATTCCTGTATCCTCTGGCAGGAGTCATTGTGGACGTTCAGGGAAGAAGTAGGGACTGCAGCTTTTTATGACAGAAGGAAACTTCTACCAGGATCATGATCATATAGCCTTGTACTGTATCTTAAGTGGTGGATTATGCTGCATCACAGGGTCTCAACAAGCAGGAGCAAGAAGCAAAACAGTCCTGCTAGTACTCACTGAGCATCAGTTTCCTCAGCTCTAAATGGTGAAGGGTAATATATACTCTCCAGCATGTGGTAGCCGTGTAACCGAGCCTGGCACGCACAATATAAACTCAGCTACTATAAACAGACTCATTATTGTTTTAATCTATTCAATTTCCAAATCCAATCCTTCTTCCTCTATTCAACAATGACCTCTTCTGGGAAAGCAAACAAGCAGAGAAACAAACAAATGGGATTTCTTTTGTATAAGGTTTGCCAGTTTCCTTCTTCCCTACATCTTTGGGCATGCTTTCTCATGCCATCTCATTCCATGGTTTTGTACATGTTGTTCCTTCTGTCTGAAACACCCTTCCCTGTCATCACCTTGTCATCACTGACTCATCCTTCAACCCTCAGCTCAGTGTCACTTCTGCCGTGCCTCTGATCTGCACATCCCTCAGTGATTCACCCTCTCACGGTATACCTTCACCCCGGATCACAACCGTCTGGACATGGTTTCCTTCACTAGACTATGAGCCCCTGAGGATGGTGGCTCCTCTGTTTACTTTCCTTTTTACCTAGCACCCAGAATATAGTAAACCTGAGCAAAAGTTTATTGAAAACTTATCTTGAAGGAGAATCCATGAAATATTGAAGGAAAACACATTTTTAACCAATCTTGACATTGTATCACTGTGCACTAAAAAAAAAAAAAGAAATTGTTCTGAAATTAGATAAACTCTCCTGATTCTTTCAATTAAATGATTTTTACCCCGTGGACTCCTTTCCTGGGCACTGGTCCGGCTCTAGGATGCAAAGTTGAGTGACAGAATGTGGGCACCCGTACCAAATGAGTGTGACGTCAAGGCTCCACGTGAGGTATTCAGAGGGAGGAGCCATGGATCTTTCACCCACAGTGGGGTGCAAGGATGGTCTTCCGTTACCTGAGGCTTTAGCTGTCTTCTGATTCTATGAGTTCAGCCTTTTAAGATGCCACATATAAGTGAGATCCTACAGCTGTCCTCTGATGCTGTGTCCTAGAGGCGGTCCAGGGACTGGATGGGGGAGTTCAGAGCTGTTGGATTTGGGCCCCTGCAATAGGTATAGAAATAGATGGAGAGAGAGCAGCAGCAGTCCAAGGGTCAGGAGACCCAGGTTCTTTAGTGAGCCTTGCTATCAAAAGTTGTGTAACTTTGGACAACCTGCTCCCTCTCCTTTGAGAGAAGTTTCAAACTTTTGTAAATTTCTGCTTATACAAAAAAGGGGTGGGATGAGACAACCTTAAGGCTCCTTCTAGGAAGCCTGGGTCTATGACAGCTTGAAGCAGGTCCTGAGATCCATTGGTAGGAGCACTTTGATTGGGAAGAAACCCCATGGCCTACAAATTGGCTCTTCCCTGTTCCCAGCTGTGTGACTGGCATCTCACCAATATGGTCACAGCGTCTGATTTAAAGCACCCGTGTACTGCCTCTGAGCAGTCCAGACCCTTACTGCAGACTGATTAAAGCCATCCTAATGTCTAAATGAAAGTTCATGAACTAGACCAACCAACTGGCCTCCAAAAGGAAGGGGAGGAAATCTAAGCACAGGGAAGTGAGTCTGTTTATTTGTTTCTTAATTCTAATTAGAAAAAGGAAAAGAGTGTCAGGAGTCTTTAGTGATTCGCATCTTAATAGCCTGGTTATAATTTATTAATCCCTTTCATCAAATTTTCAGTATCCCTTTCCCCAGGAGTCTGACTGACTCAAATGTATTTATTGTATCTAGGTGGGGTGTCATTAAATATTTGGCATCTCCTAAAGCGGCTTGGGAAACTGGATTATACCATGTGAAGGCAATGGTATATAATTCTCCCTTATTTCTGGAGGAAGAAGCATGAATAAATAAAACATTAGGCAAAATGAGTGATACGTGAAGATACATTATTCTTTATAATAATAATAATGACCTCATATTTATCTCTAATAATGACAATGCAGTCTGCTATTTTACTTTTTCTTATGATTTTCCCTACTGGCCTCTCTTCCCTTTTCCTTAATGGAAATCCAATGGTTTTCCTTAAAGTGGAATATCAACAATAAAAATTATATATTAATATATTATATATGTAGTGTGATGATTACCACGAAAGTTAACACATCCATCACCTCAGATAGTTTCCTTTTTTTTTTTTTTTGTGGTGAGAAGATTTAAGACTCAGAAAATTTCAAGTATGCAAAATATGGTATTGTTACTTACAGTCACCATACTGTACATTAGATCCTCAGAACTTATTTATAATTGAAAATTTGTTCCCTGTGACAAGGATCTCTCCATTTTTCCCATCCTCCCAGCCCTGGCAACATCCATTCTACTCTGATTCTATGAGTTCAACTTTTTAAGATTCCACGAGTTCAACTTTTTAAGATTCCACATATAAGTGAGATCGCATAGCATTTGTTGTTCTTTGTCTGACTTATTTCACTTAGCATAATACCCTCGAGGTTCATCCATGTTGTTGCAAATAGGATTTCCTTCCTTTTTTTAAAAAAGCCTGGATTATATTCCATTGTATATGCATACAGACAATTTTACTTCTTCCTGTTCAACTTGGATGTTTTTACTTCTTTTTCTTGCCTAACTGCTCTGGCTAGGGCTTTCAGGAGCAGGTTGAATAGAAGTGGTGAGATCTTGGATAAAACACTTGTTTAGTTCCTGATCTTAGAGAAAACACTTTCAGCTTTTCACTGCTGAATATGATGTTAACCAGTGGCTTGTCATATATAGCCTTTATCATGTTGAATATGTTACTTCTATACCTAATTTGTTGAAAGCTTTTATCATGAAAGAAAGTTGAATTCTGTCAAATGCTTTTTCTGCATCTTTTGAGATGATCATATGATTTTACCATTCTTTTTTGTTAACGTGATGTGTCATACATATGACTTTGTATATGTTGAACTGTTTTTATATCCTAGGAATAAATTTCATTTGATCATGATTCTTTTAATGTGTTGTTGAATTCAGTTTTGCTAGAGTTTGGTTGAGAATTTTTATATCATGTTCATCAGGTTTTCTAGTTTGTAATTTTCTTTTCTTTTAGAGTCTTTATCTGGCTTTGGTATCAGAATGATACTAGCCTCATAAAATGAGCTTGGAAGTGTACCCTTCTCTTCGAGTTTGGAAGAGTTTGA